>JAXQQM020066047.1:0-66071 GCA_034641835.2 Pinus albicaulis | reverse complement strand
GTGTCGATAACTTTAACCCATCAAGAAAATATGGGAAGAGTTGTTCTACCATACATTAAGGGCGTCACTCATAAAATAGCCAAGCTCCTGAGAAAGAACAATATTTTCGCTCAATTTTCAGCATTAGGAACTATTAGGCAAAAGATGCGATCAGTCAAGGATGGCATAAACCCTGAACAACTTAAAGGAGTATACAAGATTAACTGTTCATGCGGGAAGAGTTATATCGGTGAGACTGGGCATTCAATTCAGAAAAGACTTAAGGAGCATGGAGCCGATATCAGATATGAACGATCACGCACCTCATCCCTTGCAGAACACTCCTCGAAAACCAAACATCAAATAAGTCTGGAAGATGCAACAATCATTGCGAAAGAAGAGCACTATCAAAGAAGGAAAATAAGAGAGGCCCTCGAGATCATAAAGCATCCAGATAATCTTAATAGCGATGGTGGAGTTGAAATTAGTGACACTTGGAGACCCCTTCTTCGACAGATCTGTTCCTCCAAAAACACCCGCCAGTGAGGTATAGTTTTCAACCCTAGGTATGTCCCTCCTCCTTTGGATTCTAATTTAGTTTTTAGTTTTAATGAACTAAAATTCTAAATAATTATCCCTATTAATTAATTTTTATTTGGATAAAATAAAAGTTAATTAATTAATCAATAATTATTAGGATTTTAGTCTATATTCCCTTATAAAAAAAATTTCCCTTACCTAGTTTTCCTTTTTCCTAGCTTAATAGTTTTTTAGTTAATTAAAATGAGCTTAATACTCTAATTAAAATAATAATAAATCTTTAAAATTAAATATTTAATAAATTAAAATGATATATTTAATAAACTTGATATATCCTTTTAATTCAATTATATATTTATATTTTATTAAAACCTTTATTAGATTAACTAATAATAAATCACCATCAATGTTTTTAAATTTTAGCTAGCTTTACCTTATTAAAATTAATTATATAATAAATTAAAATGATATATTTAATAAACTATATATATCCTTTTAATTCAATTATATATTTATATTTTATTAAGACCTTAATTAAAATTAACTAATAATAAAACTTCCATCAATAATTTTTAATAAACTTCAAAAAGAGAACTTAAAAATATTTTTTTAGAATTTTAGCCTAGTATGAGTCCCTTATTAATCAGTAATTCTTGTATACCTTATAGCGTAGATTATTAACCTTAATAAACCTTAATAAAATAAAAAATTTATTAGGAATTTAATTATTATAATTTTTAAAAAAATAAAAAATAAAATTATTAAAAAATATATAAAATTATGAAAAAAAATTTGGTCGGCTCTTTTCTAGAAATCTACTTCTACCTATATTAATGGTCTAAGTCTTTTCTCTCATTTCTTCATTCAAAGAAAGTCCTGATGTTGGATCCCCATTGGGATTCGAAACGTCGACACTCGTTCTCTAGCAATGTGGATAATCCGGAAAGCTCTTTAAAAAATGATCACCACATGAGTTTGAAAACCAAAACTTTAACCCAACTAAAACCTTCACCATATTTAGCAAGACTCTGCAAAATTTTAGTTGTTGGTTTTCCCATACCAAATTTTTGGTGTTGCTCCAAATTTAACTAGCACTTAGCTAAATTATGTCTTTTAGCCAAGTTTGACCAGAAATTTTACTAAGCATAAATTGTGCATAAGAACTCAAATTGAGGCACCGTTTGCATTGTTGGAAAGCTTGCTATGAGCTCTTCGATCTAGCCCTAGGCTCCCTATGATATGAGGACTTTTATTTTTAAGCCATTAAGGATCCACCTAGATCATTCCTCCATACTGAAGGACTTTTGGTCCTCCAAAAGTATAAACAATATTGCAATATTTATCTACATAACAATGTCTCTAACATGCCACCTTTGCCTTCCTTCATCTTTGTACTTTGGAACCAAGAATGATGAATATGACACCTATATCCATATGCAAATCTGTAGCTACTAATACATGTCCACGTTGCAAGATTCCAAATGAGATCATACTTTCCAAGAGTTTATAACACACTTATGGTCAAGTTTTACAATATAACCCATATCCCTTACAATCCAAATAAAGGCCAAAATATCACTATGTTTTATATACAAGTGATGTTATACATTCATCAATTTTACAAAAAAATTCGCAACATGTGATTTATAATGGTGTTCATTCTCAACTACTTAAAAATGCTACCCATCTCTTACTTATCCATCCTAATCGGATTTATTCCTATAGTTGGTTTCCTTGTTGAAATACTTCATCAGTTATTTCCTTCGCAAGTGCTTTCATATGCTTCTGGTCCTTATTTGGGCGAAGCTTTGGATGGAGCTTCCAACATGTGCCTCTGTGATGTCCACCCTTGTTGTAATGGTTGCAAGGGTTTTTCTTCCTACAAAATTTCCTAACCTTCTTTTGTGTCTCCCTCCTGGGTGACATATCCTTCCTTGAATATTCCTTGTTGTGACTCTGGTGAGGAGATATTTCCTTAGTTGTTCCATTTAATTTCTCACTATCACTGGAATGTTGTGACGTGATCTCAACATCCTTCACTAACTCATACTTGTCTCTTGAATACTCTTTCATCTTTGTGGGTCTGCGGTGTCCTTCTTCTTTGAGATAGAAGAATCTTGCATATCGAGGTAGTTCCACCACTTAGATGGGATTCACAATGCCCTTTCCATTAACTACTAGGCCCTTTCCTTCATATCCCATATTCATTAATTATCAATCAATCCTTGTAATGTGATTTTCAAATGAGCTAAAATTATCATCATAATGAAAGCATGAAACTGAAGAATCATTGACACTTTCACCTCAGTTGCTAATTTAGAAGCAGGTGATGGTGGATTCACTAAGCTTTCATTGCACTTAAACTATTTTAAGGCCTCTTTCATGGCTTGTAGTTGAAGGTACAATCAATATTTCTCCTCCTATGCTTCTCGTATAAGTCTTCTCAATTCAACATTCTCTGTTTGAATATTCTGGTTAATCTCCTCAAGTTCTTGGAGCCATGAATTCTTTGGTGCTATTCTCTTCTTTGATGCAACACCTACTGCAATCTTTGTCTCATTGCATAAATCATAAGTCAATTCAATTGTTCCATCACCTGTAATATGAAAAACTGTGATATTCATCTCATCGCTTGAATCATAAGCTATGTCAATTGGTCCACCACTTTCCATCCAAAAGTTGTGATCTTCATCTCATCGTCTGAATCATTCCAAGGAATTTTCGTAGTATAGCAACCATATTCTGCTCCCCTTTTCCACCATTCTTCTTTGGATTCAATTCTAGATTCATTTTTATAGCAATTCTCCTCATCATGCCATTCTTTCTCGCAATGAGAGCAAAAGGTATTTTCCTCCTTTTTCCTTGTTGTCAACGCCTTCTTTGCATGTTTTTCTTGTTCATGCTTTCCGTTATTTTCAAGGTGAATGAATTTCACACTATCCGCATCAAGAGTAGTGGGTTCAAACAAAAAAAATGAATGTCAAAGATAATTATGTAAAGAACCAATATATTTCATCAGAGTATCAGGCTAATCTAAAGGAATTCCAAATGCCAAAGCTTGCTTCCTAAATTCCTCCATGAAACTTTGAACATTTTGAACTTTTCCATGTTTCAAATGTTTCCATTCTATCATGGCTTTCTTCTGATATCCCAATGGATAAATTTTCCTTTTAATGCAGAAACAAATTCAAGCTAAGATGAAAGGAGTTTACCCATATTCTTGCTACATTTATAAATTTTTTTGTCCCACCGTACAAGAGTTGTGCCTCTAATTTGAAGAGATAATAACTGGATCATTGTCTCATCCTCTTTGATTTGTTGTATTTTTCAATATGCTTCAATATTTATTATCCAATTGTTTATATTTTCTACATTCGATTCTCTATTAAACATGGGAAAATCAACTTTTACATCCAGATTTAAAAATTAAAAAAAAAAGAAAAAAAAAAGAGAAGGATTTTTAAAATAATTTCTATTTTGATTAGTAGAATAATGGGAAGCTGATGAATAAGTGGAACATTCACTTAAAGATGGAGATGGAGGTTCTCCTCCATTTCATTTATTTTCCGAAGCATTGTCATCTACTTTTTCTCTCTTCTTCTTTCATTTATTTTCCACTCTCTTCTCATAACTAAAAATAAATTATCTACCTTATTTTCCATGTTGTAGAATGTTTTTTCAAAATATTTCTCATTCTCTCTACGGGCATCGTTATTTTCGATTTTCATTCTTCATTTTTCATGTCAAATCTCTAGGTCAAAATACTTAAGTTTTCCTTCACCCTTTTTTAGCTTGGCCTTAATTATCATTCAAAGTTGCAATTCATATCAGCAAGAAAACTGCTCTGATACCGAGCTTGATATAGTATCCCTCTCATACCATCATGATACAAGATGTTTTCTTTGGTTGATGTTTGTAGAATTGCATGAAAGATCATGTAATATACATGTATGCAAATACTTAAAGAAGAAGCAACATAAAGGATACCATAAATGCAACAACAACAAAATTGATAACATATTTCATCTAATGTGGACTACATCTCAGGGCCTTGCTTCAATAGTGGGGAGGCCACTTCATTCATCTCAATAAAAATGAAAATGAGTACATGGAAAACTACATAATTATACCTCCAATCCTAGGAGTGAATTGAAGTTCCATTGCTCAAAACACAACAATCACAATGCCAATAGGTTTGTCTCGTCCTTCTAAGACTTTTGATTGTAAACACAAGCCACTTATAAAAGGTGCATTTTTGTCTCAAATTTCGTGTCTAACAATAAATGAAGAATGTGATCTTATGCCATCAGCCTTGAGATCTGCTATTCAGATGAAAAATTAAACCATACCATTGAAATCCTTATGAAATTCTAGTTAAAATGAGTATAAACTCAACTATGTTTTTCAACTTTCATCCCTAGACCCCCTAGAGAATCTCCAAGATTCCTCAACAACATTTAAAAGGAGTATTCTAAGAATATTCCAAGGAGTATTCCCCTAGAATATTCCCCCAGAATATGATTTCTTGAAATTCTCGACCACGACAAGTTTCTTCCCTACTGATCATGGATCGACGACCTCTGAATTCCATCCATTAGCATCTCCTCACGTCTCTAATTCGCGGCCCCTTCGTTGGTTCGTTGAATAAAATTACAAGTTTATATAACATTGTAATGACGTATATTCCAACATCCTCCCCACTTATAACATTGGTTGGCATGATTAAATCAAGTTTTTGGTTGGTTGGGAGGTCGGAAGTTCCAAACCCACCAACCCCATACATTATAACACAAACAACATACAGTTGGACTGTCTGCTGAAAACTTGACTGCGGAGCTCTCTAACCGTTTGTGACCATTTTTGTTACAACCATCCATTTGACATATATATATATATATATATATATATATATATATATATATATATATATATATATATATATATATATATATCGTGCAACCTTCGTTACAACATGTCAATTTCATTGCAATGCTCACCATCGTGTGTTATATTAAACATCTGCAGTAAATAAACATAATCATTAGAATAAAATGCAGTTGGGTTGGAGCTTCATGTTTCGTTGTGCTATTGTTGAACTATGTATCATTTGTTTTATTATATTTATGCTACACCATAAACTGCTCGCCGATGTTCATTGTAACCATTTCGTATAACTATGACCGCTGATAACAATTGTTGACACACCGCCATATTAAATCTGTCAAACTGTCGTGCCATTTTTCATCGAAATATCACCATTTCTTAATGGCGAAACTACTAACCATGTATATAACTGTTACATATATATAACATAACATTCAGTTATAGAGGCCTAGTTGATGAGTGCTCCTTGGCCTTGAAATTTACTCGAGTTTGTTTTCCAACTTGAAATGATTTGTAACTTTGTTGTTGGGCCTTAGGATCTTTGAAAAATCCCTCACATATTCCTTATTTCTTAGCTTCACAATATCATAAAAATTTAAATTCCCCAACCTTATGTGTTACAGTTAGCTTTCATCAAGCTTTCCTAAATAATTTTTTATTTTTATTTTCCTCATTAAGTATACATTGGTTAGATTTCTTACTACCTTTTCAACTACCTTCCCTATGTTTTCATTCTTTATCTGACAACCTTTAGAGTGAAAAATAACAACATTGTCTAGTCACACATCTGACATGCACTTTAGGTTGTTTTTGATCCCATCTACACAAAGAACATTATGAGCTTTTCCATTTACATTATCCAAACTATCTTTTCCTTTACCCATGATTTTTCTTGGTGCATCATTTCCAATGGTAATAATACAACTCTTATCTTGTTTAATGATATGAATTTACTCTTTCACGGTGTAATGGCGATCACCCACATTTCCACCTTTTGTTAATTTAATTAAGGTTCTCAACTTATATAAAACAATGCCACTTTCTTAACGATTTTCGACTTCTTCTTCTTCCACATCTTGTCTTCTGTGTTGGTTGATCCCGAGAGGGTGAAGTCTGATTTTTCTTAGTTCTAAATTGAGTTGTTTTGTCATAATAATGATCATTACTAGCATTCAATGTGATATAGTATAGGATCAAGCAGTATTTTGCTCCACAGTATTATTCCTATTGATTTCTGATTTGTTCCTATTTATAAAGTGCAATAAAATTATTTACTTTTATTTTGATATGATTATTTATGATATAGGGAGTCTTGCATGTTGAGATTTTAGCAAGATGATGAGCTTAGTGGAAAGAAGTCGCCTTCACTAAGTGGGCCCGCAAGCTATTTTTGGCGCAAGTCTATTTTTAGACTATGTCTATTTTTAGACATGTCGATCATATTCTATGAGTTGCAGGATGCTATTTGTGGATGGTTGGTCGAGTTGGAAAAACAGATGGACTTCTATTTTTAGACATATTGGGCGGAATCTATTTTTAGATTGCCAGTCTAAAAATAGATATGTCGAATATTATTAGCTCTTAATAATATTTGGACTATAAACATTATCCTATTCTCTTGGAGCACTTCAGTTAAGTGCACAGATGTGGCACAGGAGCTGACAGAAGGAATTACACTATTCCTGAGGGTTAAGTGGAGCTATTGCATGGAAATTAGGTTCAGAGCTGTGTGTGAAGTTTAAGTGGAGTTGATTGAGGAAGTTAATGGAGTTTTGTGTTGGTTTAGTAGAGTTAAACATAGTTGAGCTAGTTGTATATGAGTCTAGCCCAGTTGTTTATTCCGAGAGTGGTTAACAAACAGGTATTAATTAATTCACTAATTATAAACTCATTAATTATAGAATTAATACATCGATTTAACTTGATGCATAGACGATTTGATGGGGGCCGATGAAGAGGTAGGTGAAAGAGAAGTGTGACTATCAGTTGTGACTATACTGGTGCATGAGTTTGCACCACACATTGATGGAGATGCCAATGAGGATTGTGCAGTACAAGCCAGGTGGTTTGAAGTTCATTATGAGCCATTCTTCAGCAGGGATTGCACAGTAGAGGCAGGCTAGCAGGTGGCAGAGATTGGAGCATGTGTTTTTCTAGATCGGACCTGATTAGTGTGTAGCAATTGGAGGTTGTGCTGAGAGCTTGTGAGGAGCTTTGTACAATGATTGTTACATGATCTCTATGACATATAATATACAGATAGTTAGGGGTTTTCAGCTTTAAGCTTTCCCATAAAATACTGTGTTCATATGTGTGATTGTTTATGGTTTTAATGTGCACATGCGATTGTTTTATTTCCGCAATTAATGATCAATGGTAGAAGAGATTTTTTATTGTGCATGAAGTTAAAATAGTGTGTGATCAGGAGAATATCAGTAAAAAAACATATCAGTTATTCAAATTTCTACTGCAATCACCCTCTTCCTCATATTTAAATTCCAATTTTGTTGAGCCTTGGTCTTTTCTAATCCCCTTATAGTGGATATTATTTCTTTGTCTAGCTTCTCGCATTTCTTTGCCTTCTCTTTCAATTGTTCTAGGAGAGTGTATTCAATTTTATTGGCTTACTCTAACTTCGTTCTAAGAAGAATGAGTGATGAATATTCATATATGTGCCCTTCTTTCATACTCCTTAAATAGATCATTTCTAAAAGATGCATTCTCATATTTTACTCTTTCTTAGCTCTTTTGCTTATCCTTTAGATAGTTTAGTAGGATTCTTCAGTTATTTTTTCTTCTTCTATATGAACCTTTCGAAGATTCATTGATTCTTTATTAGAACAATGACTTTCTTTTCATCATTTCGCAATTGTTCCTCCGATCTTATGTTCTCTCTTATGGCCTTCTTTAATTCACCTTGAGCATTAATCATCTCTCGTTTGAGGTCTACTTCACCCTCTTCCCATATTATTCAAGTTCTATTTTATTTAAATGTTGGGTGATTATGGCCATGAGCATGAATTCATTGGTATTTTTTTCATCATAAGGTTTCTCATGCTTTGTTGGAAACTTAGTTATACTAAGAGGGGAGATTGGTGAATTGGTATAACATTGATTGAATCATCATAACCATTTTTTCCAAATAAATAATTGAACAACTGAACACTTAAATAACCAGTAGCATAGTACACAAACAACAAATCTAACCATGCATGCAACTTCAAAAAAGACATAAGAAGCAACAAAAATGAACACCATGGATTTTAGGTGGAAACTCTCAAGGGAAAGAAAACCACCATGTTGCTTTGCTTCTCTCTTGTATTATTATTTAGCAATCACTTTTACATTTTTTAGGTGGCCCCTGCAATCTATGAAGCCCCAACTCCCTCTAGAACTATTTGTTGGCCACTACTAACTAGGAAGCCCCAAATCCCTATCTTAGCAAGCCACCACCTGTCGGAGGCCCAAAAATCCTCAATATTAATTTGATGGCTACTACTAGCTATGAATCCTCAATTCCCTATCTTATAAATCCACCACTTGTCAGAGGCCCCAACCTCCTAATATCAATTTTCTGGCCACTACTAGTTAGGAAGCTTGAACTCCTTATCTTACAACCCACCACTTTTCATAGGCCCCAACCTTCTCAAATACCATGGAATATGATTTCATTCATTTTCGTACAGGGTCCTCTTCTACACCAATAACACAACAACAAATTTCTTACAATCAACACAATAAACAACACCATAAACTCACAAAGCCATA
This sequence comes from Pinus albicaulis, assembly GCA_034641835.2. Lineage (NCBI taxonomy): Eukaryota > Viridiplantae > Streptophyta > Pinopsida > Pinales > Pinaceae > Pinus > Pinus albicaulis. The sequence continues at coordinate 56,900 of JAXQQM020066047.1, read as the reverse complement.
CTCTAAGGGTAGTAGTACAAACCCTCACTCGACCATAAAACACAACCATGAATTGTAGTGTAATATAAGGAAATTTCATGATACATGGAATCTATAATTATGTACTAGACCTCTAAAACATTAACCACATATCTAATCACTACTATAAGTATATAATTCATATTCATTATATATAGCAACTAAATTAAATTCCAATGATGGCGTGATATATTTATACTAATTTTTTCCTTTTCAAATTGGACCAAATCAGCATACTAAATATATTCCATTTCTCTTGATAACCATATCAAATAGGACTTGATCAACATGTCGCCATTCACATCGAATATCATGGGAATGTCTATGGGTTTTCCTTTCCCAACCATTATAGAAAATTCTAGGTTCAAAATGGGCCTCATGAGGAATATTATAAAATAATAGAGGAAATAATAAAATAAGATTAGATTACATCATCAAAATTTAGAGGGAAAAAAGGAAAAACTACTTTTTTCAACTTATCTCCCTATGGTTTTACTCTATTTTTTAGCAGGAGAACTCATTAGATGCAAAATATAATTCATCATCCAAATAATACCCTTGTTGCATACTTTCGATGGAAAGATCTACATAAATAATGAGAAATACACGAAAAAAGATTATTGCAATCACATTTTTCATGTATTTCTCTTTTTTCATGTAGCAGGGTCCATATAAAGTATGCAACATGGATAATCCTTGTATGATGAATTATATTTTGCATCTAATGAGTTCTTTCGCTTCGAAATTTGAGTAAACCATAAGGAGATAAGTTGACAATACGAGTTGAATTATTATTTTTTGAATATTTTCATACTCCAAAAATGGTGAATCACCCCCCATGGTTGACATCATCATCTTGAATCCTATTGGCTCTTATAAAGATGATTTTGGTTGTACATTTTTGTTTTGAGGCCCTTTTTTGACCTCAAAATTTCTCTAATGTTATAGGAAATGCCACAAGCACATAACACCAAGACGAGGAAGATTGTTGCGGGCGAGATGAAACATATCGATGCAGTTATGCTATTATAGTGGGCATGAAGAAGAAACCTTATTCAGTTTGTTTTCAATCATCATAATTTTGTCTTCTTTCTCTTATATTTGCAACCACTGCATCAACACTTCTATAAGCATCCTGTCAAAGACTTGCAACACCATTCTAACTGTTGGACAACTAATCCTCTATGGGTAGGTGTGGAAGCCGAATGAACAAAAGGAGTCCAAGTGACCATGGAATGTGGAATACAAGAGTCACATCAATGTAATATAAATGCACATCTATGGTTAATAGTAAAGCATCTCATGCTTATCTTTTCTATGTGTGTGTGTTTACCATGCATTGTTTAACATGGTATCAGAGCTGCAGGTGAGGTCGTGTCATTTTTCAAATTATGTCAGCTCTGTTTTTAGCATAACTAACAACTCTACATCTTGAATGATTTTGAATACATTTACATTACTTTGTTTAACATTTGAATGCCCCTTAATACCTAAATTCAATAACACATCTGCTCCTGCCCGCCTCTCTGCTCACATCTGCATTTAGGTATCTTCTACATGCAGAAGCATTCCTTCCTGCTTAAACCTACCAATTATCTCCCTATTTATTTTTGTCTAGCTTCTCCTGTTTCGCCTTGGCACGCTGCTCGTTGGCCAAGAGAGGCATTTGCCTTGCAGTTTTCCTAAGTTCTTAAGCGGATTCTTCTTCAACGGCTTCCACTGAATTTCCCTGTTGACGGGTTTCATAACAGACTGGATTTCATCAGAATTTACGATCCTTTCCAGATCCAAATTGACCATTTTCGCACGAGTCAGAACTTATCCCTTCTTTTGCAGAGACTCCTTCTCAAAACCCCCAAACGTACTATCAAGCTTCTCAAAAGAAGACTTTCTCCAAATAATAAAACAACCCAAATGCCCATCGGGAGCAAGCTTCAAAAAATTCAATCTATCAACACACGTGATCTCCACACCAGGAATATTTCTGAAAGCCTTAACAATTTTAGCCCCTTCAGTGGCATAAACAATCAAGGACCCTTGCATGAAACATATCGTTTGTTCCTATTCGCAACAAGTCATGGACTCGTTGAAAGCATTTATTAGTGAACTGTAATAACAGACATGATTTTCCTACGCCATTGTCTCCGATTATGATATATTTGAAAAGGTAAGCGTAAGACATCTTCAAGATTTGTAGATTTGACACCGGCTCCTGTGGCTTCTCTCTTTCGCACTTTGAAACTGCCTAATGGGGTGATGACCATTTTGGTCATATGATTTGGAGAAGTTTGGGCCACAACTCCTCAAGGGAGATTTTTTACAGACCGAGGAATGGTTTTGGCTGGTATTTGTGTCAGATTTGGATTTTTGAAGACAAAACTCATTTGTTTTCGATTTTCTTCTAGAATTTGAACCAGTGTAGGGCATAAATTTAATATCTGAAGACATGTTTGAGACATCAACAATGGTTTGGTTCAATTCTTCATTCGATTTGGACTAGTTTTAACTAAAGTTTGCTTGTATTACATTTATATTTTCATTTGATAAAAAGAAAGTTTTTTCAAGCTCTGCGAGGACCAGATTTGGGCGAAGGTATTTGATGGACAAGAAAACCATTTCACATAAGGGAGTAAGATTTTGCTGAAGAATTTTTTGTCTTTGAAAAGTCTGTAAATGATGTTCTTCAATGAGCTATCAGCTAAGATGTAACTAGAAATTTTTCCAATTTGGAGTATTTTACCTTTTGTTGAAGTTTAGATTAAAGGAATGCTCCAGTTTTCTAAGGAGAGGCTGACAGATTTCTTCAATAAACTTGACAGATTTTTACAAAAAGAAAAAAGGAAAAAATCTCTATGTAGCTATATTTTTTAGAGACTCAACGTATCATCAACAAATTACAGTTGTTTTGAAAATGGCTAAATTTTATGAAATATTAGAGATATTGAGAAACCTATTTGTGTCTACTACTGAAGCCATGGTAATAGTCAACAAAAACACTCTCTATGATATTAAAACATGTCTACAGTATACACAAGAGAAGATTGTTTTTTTGCAGCTTGAATCTCAGCTTCAGCAAGAAGAATTGAAACAAAAGAGTTTTCATTCTGAACATGTTTATGTTCATAACATTGAAACAAACTCCTATAAGCAGCAAGTCAATAATGAGTCGATTCACATTCAGTGTCTAGTTCAAGAGCAAATTTGCTTGTAGATGTTGAAATTCAGCCTGTGCTTCCCAAGCCCATCATCAGAACTTGGGAAGAGCTTGACCACAACAAGCACAAAAAAGGTCTTGGATATGACAAGGAGTTATCATTTAATATTCCAGACTACTCCAAGCCCATCAAATTTCAGAGTTTCGGATTTCTTCATGACAGTTCACCTTCAGCTCTTCCAGATCTCGCTCCTCTTCCACAACAACAACAACATATTTTAAAATTCCAACACTGTGATCAAATTGGCCAAATGAAATATTAATGTTTCGATCTTCACCCATGCAAGCACTGTGGTTGACACACCCATTCTTCACACTGATGCTTCAGAAACAAGCCTCCTGCAAGAACAAAGATTCATCTTGGATGGATTGCTTCTTGGAAATGGGCATCAACAACCAATAATATGTTTAAGTCATATGTCAGAACTTGTTCTAGAATATTGAACAATCTTGTAGTTGAGTTTTAGCCATCATCTCACCTTGTACCTAACAGGGGGGGAAATGGTGGTCATCTACAAGCCTCAAAGCCAGTTCAAGCGAGCCTGAGCCACAACCTGTCATTCCAGATTTAGAGTTGTTGCCAGAGACATAGTAGTGCAAGTGAGCCTGAGCCATAACCTTTCATTCCAGATTCAGAGTTGTAGCCAGAGACACAAATGCCCATGCGCATTCCTTTGGTTGGTTGTCAGCCTTAAACCATCTATGTGAGGTTGATATTCTTCCTCTTCAAAGAATTCGGGACACTTCCTCTAGCAGAAGACTTCAAATTCTTGCTAGTTTTGGAAGAGTTCTAGGAAATGCATCAAGCATTCCAAAGTTGGTGGTCATCCTTAAACCATAGCAGGTTGTACACCTCCCTTATTCTAGGTTGAAGGTCCCCCTCTTCAAATATGAGGGACACTTCCTCTAGCAGAAGACCTCGACTTCTTGCCATATTTGGAAGAGTTTCGGGAAATGCACTAAGCGTTCTGGTGTTGGTTGTCATCCTTAAACCACCTCTTTATGGAAACATTTCAGAGAGCTCATTCAACCTAAGTGCTTCCATGCATACTTTGCATATTTTTATTACAGATCTCTTCTTGGACTCACACATACCCCTTCGGATTAAGGGGGGGATTGTTGGATACCTAATCCTCTATGGGTAGGTGTGGAAGTTGAATGGACAAAAGGATTCCAAGTGACCTTGGAATGTGGAATCCAAGAGTCACATCAATGTAATATAAATGCACATCTATGGTTAATAGTAAAGCATCTCATGCCCATCTTTCCTATCTGTGTGTGTTTATCGTGCATTGTTTAACACTAACCATTTGTAGCATTAGTCAATCACCTACAGCAAAAAATCCAAACCATAACGTCTGAAGGTTGACATCAATGCCATCCAAACAATACTATTTCCAATATGATCATCTTCCAAGGAGCAGATGTCCTCTTTACATTAAAAACTCTTCTTCTGGTAATTATTCTCCTTCTTGAATTTTCTAGATATCCTCTTTTCTTTATCATCATATTAATTTCCTTCCTTTTTACAGGTACATCTAGAAGGATAATGACCAACTTTACCACACTTTCAACACTTAAAAGGTAACATACCTTTGTACTTACCAGATCCTCTCTTCAACTTCCTTACAAACTTTGCTTCTTCTTCATCAAATTCATAGGTCGAACTTTCTTGATCATCATGTGGTTTCTTTTTGTCCTTGAGGGTAACTTTCTTTGATGTTGATCTTTCTTTATCATTCCTCATCTCATAGGTAATTAAGATTCTTGAAGCTCATCCATGATTAATTTATCCAGATCATGCATCTCTTCTATGGTTGAAATCTTCGCATTAAATATAGAAGGAAGAAATATTAAGAACTTTTCGATCACTGCAACTTCATTAACCTTTTCATCAAGACCTTTAATGGTATTGACTATTTAATATATATGAAGAAAAAAATTAGCTACATTTTCATCTTCATCATCTTTCAGCATTCAAATTTCATTCTATGAACTTGAAGTTTAGATTTCTTTACCTTGTCATCACCTTCATGGTTGTTTTATAATTTTTTCCATATCTCCTTTGTTGATTTGGAATGTATGAATTTAACAAACTCAGATTCAAAAATACCACTTAGTATTGCATTCATGGATTTTGCAGTATAAATGAAATCTAGCTTGTCATATCTACTGATCAAAAGAGTTATTTGTGTTCAACCATCCAACACTGCATGTCAAACAACTGAACCAAGGCACATCAAATATTTCATGATTCTCACTTTCCAAAAAGTATAGTTTGATCCATTCAATAGGGGAACTTTATTCGTGGCGCCACCATATTGACTCGATTTAATTTTCTACAACGTTGCTCCCTCTCATGAACTACCACAACTCTGCTTTTCCAAAATAATCTTATGATGTCATTGCATGAGAACTCTCAATATTTACATTGTTTAAAATTTTCTTTATACCCACATATTTCCAAGATTTTGGCCCCAAAATCAAACATCTTTAGTTTTTAATGACTTAATTGTTTGCATGTTTGAACCATTAATTTTTTTTCCTTAGCACTTGAGCTCTAAAACACATAAAAAAATATGACTAAATACTTGAATTGAGGGCTTAACAATTTTTTTTATATAAAAATCCAATGTCCATGCCTTTTAGCTTCAACCAACACTCCACAACGGGAAAGTACCAAAATGAAAAAAAAAACTTTACCAAATGCATTTACTGTTGAGGTATTGGAACCAAACCTCTTTCTAACCTAGGCCTAGAAACTACAAGCTTAAAAAAAAATCTCACGTATTTGACATCCAAATATTTTAGAAATTGAACAGAACACATGCATTAGTTAATCCTCGAATGTTGAATAGGATGGATTATCTTTTTAGCACAGAAAGATGTACTATTTGGAACCACGAACCAAGCTCCTTGAACCTTCTCGAATCTAGTGTGTAGGTATTTAATTGGAAGCTAACTTATTTCACACCTAGACACTAAGATACCTAAATATCTTCTCTCACTTGAACCTTTTCATCAACCCCTTTGGATGTTGTTGAATCTAGTGATCTAGAGATATGGGTATGGACAAGGGATTTCCACTTCACCCATTCAACTTTGGACTAGATCCAGATATGGCTTTTTCCTCCAGACTCCAAAAACACTAAAAATGCCAAAATATTTTGATATTTTGAAGCCTTGCAAAAGATACTCTTGGTGTAAATCCTTAGGAATATGAGTCTGTGACGTCAATGCTTCATGGACCAATCAGAATGAAACACTTATATTTGTGTGGCATGCCTTGCCATGTCACGTGTCATGTGAAACATACCAAAAATTGACTTGGCCACCCAAAAATGCCAAAGTGGGTGCCGCATGTCACTACCTCTGGTTTCCACTTCCATTGGCCCTACCACATGGTTCCACCTAACATGCCATGTGTACTAGGGTCTAGTTGCACGCTTATATGAGGACATTTGGTATCTAGCTATTCGGTATTTGTCTCTTCATTACATCCCTAGATGCCCAGGTGCCTAGATGCAATGTAAAAGGTTGAATTTATCTGGTATCTGGATTTTTGGATAGGTGTTGCTTCGTTGCACCCCTAGATGTACGAATGTAAGGAAAAATGTCGAATTGTATCCAATGTCTGGCTCTTTAGCTCTGTATTACTTCATTGCACCCCCAGATGCTTAGATGTGTAGATTTTTCATAACCATGATCATGTTCGAAACTTTCTTTAATTGCTTCACTTGAAATTTTTTTTTATACTCATTATGGCAGAGTTAGGAGAACTGTAATATACTATTGGAAATATCTCTAAACACTCGAGCTAACCATACATATTTCATGCTCATTTGGACTAAGAAACCAGAGAAGTAATTCCTTGAAAGATAGGCTACTAAAACTACAAATTCATCCATGACATTAAACATATACCACTTGCACTTAGCGATCAATGACATCATACAATCCTCAATGACAACATACACTCAACAATATACCACCACACTTAACAAAGTTATCATAAATAAAGATATTTATATTAAAACTTTTTAAGTCTCTTTCCAATCCAAATGAAATTAGACAATCACTTTTTTTAAAACTTATATTACTTAAGCATAAAATCTAGTTACATTATAGTCAAGGGTCCCTCTTTCCTAACTTAGAGTTTGTTTCTTATGGCTCTACATTGAGATAATGTATTTTGTTTTTTCAGGTATTCATTTGGTTCTCTCTAAATAATAATAAATTATGAGGACCAAAGATTCTTATGCCTCTTACTCAAGGATATTGTTGACATTCATTGATGGCATCCTAGAGGGAAATTCTCCATAGCAACATGCAACAAATTGATTAATTGTTAATTCCATCCCTCTAACATTTGTAGGAAGAAGCCACATTAGTGAGATGATCCCTCACAAGGCTCAATGATACTATGAGATATCTATTATACCAAGTACTCCATAGGAGTTAGATAATGACCCACTATCAAGGATAACCCTTATAGGAACCCCAATACAAGGGGAGCTAGGGACTTGAAAGGATTAAAGGGAACACCTTCTACTTATAACCACATGACACTTTTCAAGGATGACTAGGTTCGAAAGGTATCAAAAGGGGCTCATGGATTGCATGCCTAATAAGAGGTTTCCATGTGGCAGGTGGGACAAAGACCCAAAATATATTTCTTATCTTTTATACAAAATGTTGTCATCTACAAAGGCCAGGGAAGGAAGTTTTCTATGTCACTAAACAACATAGGAGTGGGAAATGAAAGGAAATAATAATTACTTATTTGGAACCATGCTAAACCCATTCTTTAGGTCAGTGGCCTTCTACTTGTCTTGAATGAAAAATAATTAAATAAGGAAAAATGAAGAAATGGAATGTGATCGGAAATTATTAACTAGAGGAGGCTACTTGGAGGCTTAAATAGTGAATTGGACATAAGAAAGCCAAAATTGTACAAAGGTTCAGTTAATGTTATATTTTGCACTAACTATAAAATTTGGAAAAAGTGACTTAGATAATAGCTAATTTCTTGGTTCATGGAAGAGATTTGGTTATAATAAGCTCAACAGTGTCATAATAAATTGTATTTCTTGTGTTTACAACTATAGAACTTTGTAACTATATAAAAAACAATAGTAATAATAAGAACATAGTAGCTAGAATTTTCCAAGTGTTTCTCTAGGGTATCTCATGGCATTTATGATCTCATTATTCAATATTATTGAAAGACATTAAAGAAATAATAGTTATTGGTTATGCACACTAGGTTATTATTATTTCATGTTTACAATCAATATTATTATTCATTAATATTTGTGTTGGTGAGTCATGTAGCCATAGGATTGTAATTACAAATTAAGGAGAGGAGGCATCTTCTCGTTTCTCTTACTATTTTTGGGGATCCTAATGGGTTCTACTAAACATTGATTGATGTGATTAAAACCCCATCAACATATAATTGACATGTTACTCCATAGGAGAATGTATACTATGGTTTTTCTATGTCCCTAATCTTCCCTTAGAGAGTAATATTTCTAATTTAAATTTATCTCTACCAAGTGTACTAAACATATTTTTATTTTTTAAGGGACTCTCTATCCTTTTATTTTATACGTTTTAGGGAATGTAATAATATAATTTTCTTTGGATCCTTTTGTCAAGCTAAATAATTGAAGTTATGTGCCTTCTATTCCATGAATATAATTTCCCATGTTCACAAGAACTGAGTATGAATCAATTTAATATCTTGTTCGAATGAGAATTATTTAATTCATTTATTAATGTTGACTTTGCAAGGGGTTGTAATTGTTGGGTACGATTCTCTACTCATTAATTGCATTTCCTATTTGGATGATACAAAATTACTATTTCTTAAACCTTTCTCCACATTTGAAGATGATAAATAATTCCACATGATGAACCTAGTCATGTGGGGAAGTTTTCTTAGTATGGATATGATGAGGAAAATATCTCAATGAAGAAATGGAGAGAGAGTTGGGAATTACATCCTTAGAGTACGTGGAGTATGAGGATTTAATCTTTAATGGGGAAGAAGCAAATTATTCTTCTAATATTCACACAATATTAAAAACATGAAGATGATGAAGGAAATGAACATATATGATGCAGCAACATGAGATCTCGAGGAGAAAAGGACTTCAATTTTATTCCAAAAAGACAAAAAAAGTATACAAGCAAAGGAGTGGGTTCCTTTAGCTGGAAATTTACTGTTTCGGTATATAAGATTTGAACTATTCCTTAGGGATTTGAACTGCTTTGAAATTAGTTCGATGTATTTAGTTTTAGTTGAGAATTTTAGGGAGAATATCGCGCAATAGGATTTTATCCAAAATTGGACAGATCCAATTCTTTGAATCAGATCGAAATGATATTATGAACAATATATTTACATGTAAGTTTGGAATGTATCGACAGAGAGGAGAATTTGATGGAAAAATAATTGAATAGAAGAAAATTGCATTTCCTCTGTACCTTTGTAAATGTATGCGAAATTGTCAAATCCAGGAAGTTTTTATTCCTTCGAAATTTTTCTGAGTTTGTTTTGATTTAACTCGAACTCGGTTAAAATTGATTTTTGTGTGTATCTTCCATTTAAAATTATGCATCCACTGTGAAGGCGAAAAGTCCGATTGTGTTTTTAAATGGGAATTATCAGTTGTCACTATATGCAACAGTGGACTTCAAAGGAATAATTAAGTGAAAGTGTTTACTCTGGCGGAATAAAGGAGAAAAGGACAACAGAATCACAAAGAAAACTATGCGGGATCGAACGGCTATTGCATCGTTGATCCGAGATCCAATGATAATCGCACGAGAAGTGTGGCCAAGGTTAACCTTTCAAATGGACCCGAAATTTTATTAAACAAAGTTTTGAATCTGATAAATCGTGACTGTCCGATCACTTGGAAATCCGACAATTATTGTAATTTAACTTGCGCAGTGTTTAGTCTAATTTTTGGATGCGATAAAGTTATAAAATGGGTGTTAATAAAGTTTGAAGTCCGTCAGTAAGTAATTAAAGTGATATTTGTGTTTTTCGTTAAGTTTGGGGTTTCCGTTATTTAACAAAGGAAATTTAGTATTTTGCCAAGTTAGGTAGAATAATTAAAATTGGAGGTTGATGACTGATACTCCAAAGAAAAATCGAGAATAAGTCCCACTCGAACTTGAAGCAATAGTTTCAAAATTTGAATTCTTATCATTAAAACCTGCATCCAGACCACCATTGGTGGTATCATAGCAGCCTTTGGACACTGAGCAAGATCTCAAAGATCAGGAAAAGAAATCCAACATGGCTTACAGAGTTGGAAGAGGAGGTGGTGCTGGTCGAAGAAGAGGAATACCAGTTGCAAATGCTGAAGTGTTGGAAGTTATGCAACAGATGCAAGCTAGATTAGAAGCAATGGAAATGGGAAATCAAAGAGATGCAGATGCTGGAGATGTCAGTGAGTCTGAAGTGGAATCTGCAGAGGAGGGAGAACCTATAGAAGTTACTCCTGAAATGAGATTTTTTAAATCAATGTTGGGATCCACATCTAAACCCAGAATTGAAGTTTTGGTTTTTACAGGAGGCTTAAACCAAGAGGATTTGATAGATTAGGTTAATGATATGGATAAGTTCTTTGATTATGAAGAAATGGAAGAAGGAAAAAGAGTGAAATTTGTTGTCACAAAATTGAAAGGACATGCAACACTTTGGTGGGATGCAGTGCAAGCAAAAAGAAGGAGACTTGGTAAGCAGCCAATAAAGAATTGGAATAGGATGGTGGCAAAATTGAGAGGTAAGTTTTTTCCAAGTGATTATCAACTTTCATTATTTAGACAGATGCAAAATCTTAGACAAAGGTCAATGGCAGTCAAAGAATATACAAAGGAATTTTACAAAGTGAGCATAAGAGTAGGGGAAATTCAAGATACAACGGAGAAAATTGCAAGATATATAAATGGTCTCAGAATGGAGATACAAGATGAGATAAGTCTGCTATCTCCTAAAGCAATGGAAGAGGCTTATCAGATGGCCTTGAAGGCTGAAGAAAAACTCATAAGGAAGCAATATGCCAGAGGTAGAGGTACTTTCCAAGGAAGGGGAAGTCAAGATGGTAGAGGAAGATCTACAACACCTAGAGAAGGAGCTAGCAACAACTCAAGTCAGCATACACCCACAGAAGGTGATGCAAGTGGCAGAAGAAGTTTTTCTAGAGGAAGAGGAGGCAGAGGCAGAGGAAGAGAAATCAGATGTTATAGATGTAATAAGCTTGGACATAGAGCTTATGAATGTCCAGAGAATGCGGGGAAAAATTAGAGAAATGTAATTGTTGCTCAGAATGAATAAGAAGCAACAAAAGTGCTAGAAGCAGCAAAAATTCCAGAAGCAGAGAATATACCAGAGAAAGGAGAATCTTTGGTAGTTAAAAAAGTTTTGTTAAAACCAACAAAGTAAGTTGTTGAACCAGCACAAAGGAAAAATTTATTTAGAAGTGTATGCAAAGTTCAAGGAAAATGCTGTCAAATGGTGAATTATAGTGGCAACACTGATAATTTGGTCTCTACAGAAGTAGTGGAGAAATTGAAATTGAAGACAAAGAAACATCCAACACCCTACAAGGTGTCATGGCTTCAGAAACGACATCAGATGTTAGTGAATGAACAATGTGAAGTAGAATTCCAGTTGGGCAGCTACAAAGACAAAATTATGTGTGATGTGATGCCTATGGACGTATGCAACATATTGTTGGGTAGACCTTGGCAGTATGACAGAGGATCTATGCATGATGGAAAAATAACACATAGAAGTTTTGTAAATATGGTGTCAATCATACATTTCTGCCTATAGAAGAAAAGATGCATATAAAAGAATACCTGATCCAAAAGCTTTATTACTGAGTGGAAAATAATACTTGCAGCAGATTGAATTAATTTGCAAACCTAAGGTAGTAATTACTTCCACTAAAATTTCTGATTTATCAATTGAAATTCAAGAGATGCTGGAAAATTACTCTGATATCATTGTAGATGATTTGCGTGATGAATTACCACCTATCAGAAAGGTCAGCCATCATAAAGATTTGATTCCAAGAGCAAAATTTCCAAATAAAGCAGCATACAAGATGTCTCCCAAAGAAAATGAAGAAATCAGGAAGCAAGTACAAGAACTGTTAGATAAAGAAATGATCAGAGAGAGTTTGAATCCTTGTGCAGTGCCAATAGTGTTGAGTCCAACAAAAAGATGGAGGTTGGAGAATGTGCACTGATTCAAGAGAAATCAATAAAATAACCATTAGGTATAGATTTCCTTTACCCAGAATTGAAGATTTGATGGATTGTTTAAGTGGGGCAAGCTATTTTACAAAATTGGATTTAAAGAGTGGCTACCATCAAATTAGGATAAGGGAAGGAGATGAATGGAAAACAACCTTTAAAACAAAATGAAGGATTGTATGAATGGATGGTGTTAGGTCTACGTAATTTATTAGCAAGATTGGGAGAGTCCAATCACATAGTTAACATCATTTCAACCAAACTTTGGGATTCTAGGATCTAGCCCTCCACGAGATCGAGAGAGGGATCTCTCGAGATATGTGCAAAGATGGATATTGTCTTTGAAAAGCTTAAGGTAATGATATTAGGCTAGTTATGGCTTACAGGGTTTTGTTTTTGTTTTGGATGGTTGAGCATAAAATGTTACTTGAGGGGAAAGTCTAGTGCAAGGTTTCAAAAGTGAGAAGTTGCAAGCAAATAGAACGAGTTTTGAGATAGATAGATATGCTTATTTGGTTTTTAGTACATTGGGCTATGGAGTCATATCACGGGCTTTAATTGAACAACAACATCAGTGTAGTCCAAGGGGCTAGTCATCTATGTATAAGGATCTCTTGCAATTTTGATTGCTCTGAATGGAGTGATACATCGAAAGGAAATTAAACGGTCTTGAACGAAGAAGCGGCCTAGGATACGATAAGTAATTTTAAACCGATCGACCTTTGACAAACATTTTAAGAAGGACACGAAAGCATACTAGAGGATACGGTAAGTACTTTTAAACCAACCGACCTTTGACACACTTCCAATAGAAAATATACAAAACAAGGGGGAAACACAACGATAATGCGAGATAGTGAATCTAGCAAGTGCTTCTAAACTAGCCGACTTTTAACACATTCCAGAAACAATCGTAGTTATGCGGTGAGTACGGGACCGGGGCTAACCATATCTTCCTTCGGTTCATCATCACATAACATATCTGAAAGTAACGTTGATAATATTCGGCTAGGACGATAAAATGAGGGAACGCCAACATTCTCATGCCTAAAGGCGATTAAGTCATTCTGAATAACACGAGATTGGAAGAAAACATTCAAATAAAGATTTCTCAAATGAGAGAAGGTTACTTATATACGAGTCCTAACCACAGTTTAAGCATTCTTCACAGTGGGAATGAAACAACATGAAAACGAAATAAAACAACAAGTTACAAATGAGAATAACATCACGATCAATATAGATCGGGATCCCATGAAGAAACGGCTTTTATATTGATGTCAAACCATTTCTACAAACTTCAAGTCCAATCTTAGTTCAACAATCATCTTCACTATTCAACCTAACTTCTCTAGCACAAACCGAGCTTCAGGGCCCGATGAATACTATGTACAAAGAAGTCTCAAGCTCAAATGTATTTCAAAGTTACGCAACTAGCAATTTCCTCATCTTCGTAGAAATTACTTATAGGGAAGATGAGGAGGTGAGATCTAACAAAATATCTCAAGGACGAGTTAATGCGAGTAGAAGACTTCTCGGCCCTTTGAGAGGCATCGATTGGAGAAATTACGAGGTGGAAGTGCATTAACTTTTATATTTATGATTTAAAACTCGAAGTAGAGTTTACTGGCTGACTTCAAGGCTCATATCTTTAGTGTGAAATAACTCCTTGAGATAGTTGTTGCATCCAGTTTCTTGTGTAAATTAACTCACATGTTCTTATTTGAAGGTAGATATTTCTTTCATGATAACTTTGGCCTCTGTTTGAAAGGTTTGAGGCAACATGTGGCTCTTTGTAGTAGGCGGGGAGATCAATTTGCCTCAATTGAAGCGGTGGAAACCTTTAAATCATCAAAACATTTACTGATTTTCTTTTCATGTGTTTTAGATTGGGGATTAGGCTTTTGATAACGGTCTTCGCGTAATCCCCAAAAAACACGTCTTCGATCTTTATCTACGTGCTCTGTCTTCTTGATACTCTTTAAGCTGTTTTTGAATTGATGTGCGAGGGAAAGTTGCGCAAGCCTTCGTGTGCTATCAATGTAAACATTGATTAAACTTCGAATCAAAACACACCAAATGGTTCCCTATGGTAGATCGTGGGCGCGAGGAATCGTCATTCCCGCCTCAGACGTTTCTTTATAATGAGAGAACCATTGAAATCCCTGCAACAAAACACAAAACAATTAAGAAATCTTACGTTTTTTGGTTTAAGCACTTTAAGATGGCGGTGGAGGAGCGTAGCCGTTGGATGAAGACAACCAACGGTGGAGATGCGCATAGAAAGGCAAAAAGGGATAGCGGGAGAAGAATAAGGAAGCGGTTTGAACCCAGTCCGTCCTGGACACGTGGACGGTCCGGATCTAATCGGAGGGTCTCAATCGGGAATTGGCCTGAAAAGGGATGCGATTGAACTTTGCGATTGAGTCCTTTGCGATTGAGCGGCCGTTGATCGGGGACCGAGATCGACGGCGGGGAATGAATCGAGGTAATCGCAAGAGGGTGAAACATTGCGATGCGATTTTGCGCGGAGGGCTGCGGTGCGCCGCTTGGGACTTATAGTGAGGGCGCATTGGGGAAGTGGTTTAGGGCTTGCTTGGGGAGTAAGGTCCATGCATCCTTTGTATTTTTATGATTTTTTCACGGTTTTTAAATGGAAACAAAGGGTCTCAGAAAGGGTTAAAAAGTGAGTTTTTAACCATGGGAAGGGTGATTTACAAAGGAAGAAAGGAAAAGATGAATAATAGAGGAAAAATATGGAAAAAGGGAAAGGAAAAGAAGGTTAGATTTTTGAGTGGGAGAAAAGGAAAAGGGATAGCTTTGCGGCGGTTTCTTACATGAAATCGGCGAATTAATAGGAAAAGTAATAGAAGATTTTGAATGGAGGCAACTGAGGCCTAAAAGAGACTTCAAGAATAGCAATTTTTAGTGATAAAATTTGTTCCTTGGAGGCACTCAAAAAAATCTTAGCCACCTTTTTTGGTATAACAAAATATTATAGGTGGCTAACGGTGGCTCCACTTGGGGATGGTGCCTTCTTGAAGGCATCAAAATTCGAACTTGATTTCTCTGGGACGGCGACTTGTGCACGATCCATTGGGGAGTTTGTCCTTCCTTTGTGAGATCGTCTGGTTACGAAAACATATTCGGCGACCATAGAAATAGTTGCAGTCTACAAGCTTTCTACTGCCCAATCCCTCTTTGATCTAACATTTTTTCTTCTTAGAGTGCACTTGGGTATGGAAATCTCTTACAACATTTTATTCTTTAGCTTGTAAATCTAATCTATTTAATCCTTATTTCTCCACGAACTCGGATTAAACCCGAGTTGAGCTCGAGATATTTCTCTACCTAGTCTTGTTTGTTGGGATTAAACGGTCCAACAAACTTTCATTCTCTAAATTCTACAACGAAATTTAAAAATAGTCGAGTCAAGATTGAGGTACATTTCGACTTGCTATGATCTATGGCATAAAAAAAGGCGCTCATAGATTATTATTTGCGAGAGAAAATTAAATCAAAATGGAAGGCTTAAGATCTGAAAGTTTCTCATTTATGGCCTTCTTTTCTTCCATGACTCTTGTTTTTAATTTTGTTTTGAGTTGTCTCTTTCTTGATATACGATTGATTTTTGGGCAAATAAGAACTGATTTTCTCTTTTATGACTGGAAAAAATAAAACGATTTTGAGTCATCTCTCTTTGAAACTTTGGTTGAATTTTGAACATATTTGAACCTTTAATTTCTATCCTAATCTATCTGCTTGATAAGCAGACAAAACGATTTGGCAAATCAAATTCACTACCCTATCAATGACATTGAAAGCTAATTAGTCCAAAGATTAAACGGTTGTTAACTAGAAGTGTGTTTTGCGGGAGTGGCATTTAAGCTTACACTTCAGTTATTTCTCGCAGCATGAAATTTTGTGCCTTTCTTGTTTTTTCATTTACGCCTCTTTTCTTTCTTTCTTTGTTTTTGTATTTTTTTATTTTTCATAACTTTGAATGCAATGATGGATGAAATGTTTACAATGGAAAAAGAAAAAAAGAAGGCTTAAAAACATATCATGAATCAAGATAAGTAATGCTTGGTATACGCATTATTTGGTTGAACAATCAAGTTCCATCCCGGCTCTTGTAAGAAGAATGCATTGTTTCCGGCAAGCTGAATGAATAGAGTAAGGGCCAAGCCATAGATTGTCAAATTTACCATGCTTTCCCTTATCTTCTCTCTTTGAATCCCACTTTAACACTTTGTCCCCAATCTTGAAATTCTTGGCCTTTGTTCTTACGTAGCTTCTTAAATATTTGTCATTTTTCTACGATGTTTTGTTGTACACTTCCTCTACGATTTCTTTGAAGATGAATGGTCGATTTATTCTTTTGATCATGTCATTATCTTGATCTGCCAACTCTTGGAATTAACTTCATAACTAGTACACCAAAATTTTGTTAGGAAAAAATTGCATACGTACCATGCTCTATTTGGAAGGGTGACATACCAATCGTTTTTTCAATGTTGTTCTTGTCGGCCACCAGTGCATGGATCGGCTTCGTGTGCCAAGACTTCTTATTGTCTTCCAGCAGTTTCTTTCATTATGTTCACTAAGCTTTTTGTTGGAGGACTGCGCAAGTCCATTACCTTGAGGGTAATAGGCTATGGAGTGCCCTAGTGTTATCTGAGTATTTATGGCCAGTCCATCATTTTTCTTGCTTCTAAATGCTGCTGCATTATCCGTGATGATCTTGGTAGGCCAAATCTGGAAAGGATATTGTATGAACTTTATAATGCTTGAATCATTGGCTTGCCTACAAGGAATGGAGTTCTATCCATTTAGTGAAATAGTCTGTGGCGATGGGATCCATCTGTCTTTGAAAGTGAGGGATGGATTTCACCTAATGAAGTCAAGTCCCCCCTTTGTTGAAAAGGAGCTTCAATGGTGATTGGATGCGAAGGAAGGGTAATAATTTTCTCTTGCCCTCAAACAATTGGCATTTATGGCAAGTAGTTGTCATTTGTGAACATCGGGAAAAAAGGGTGGGCCAAAAACCCGGCCTCAAAAATTTTGTTGGCTATTGACTTCCGTACAAATAGCTCTACTCTCCTTCATGAAATTCTGCTTAATCTTCTACTCTGCATCAAACTCGAGGCAAACATTTAAGCAATATACCACTAGCATTTTTCCAATAAAGACACCTATCTATAATGCAATAGTTCTTGCTAGAGTTTAAGAACCTTGTCGTTTTCGATAAACCCGGGGCGTGTTTAGAATGTAGCTTATAAACGATATCGACATACCAAGGAGAATTCGAGAAAATGGTTTTCAATAATGGGAGTTGAGAATTCTTCTTGAGTTTTGTCCAAAGCATTAATCACATTAATATCAAGAACTTCAAAATTGGATTCAGCCATTAGTCTAGCTAGACCTTGGCCTTTGATGAGCTTAATTGGGTTTTATCTCTAAATCATATTCAAGAATAACAACAATCCACTTACCTCTCTTACCATCTAGATCTTGTGTTAGAATGTCTTTTACAAGCTGAATTTGGGACAAAGGAAATGATGTGTGAGTGAAGGATGTATACTCACGAAGTCTTTCAATGCTTTAACCAAAGCAAAAACTTGCTTTTCCATAATATTATCTTTTGCAAAGGGCATCCCTCAATGCCTTGCTAAAGAATGCAATAGAAAGTTTTGCTCTTGTCCTTGTGGATTTTTTTGTAAAAGGACGAGAAATGGTATGTTACGATGCAAATGAGAAGATATAAAAATATTTCGAAAAAATTAGGGCTTATGAGAGCTTAGGTGTTTTGGTTAATGCTTGTTTCACCGGCTCAAAGGATGTCTTTGCTTCCAAGGTCCATTTTATCCCTTTGCTCCTTCTTCAACATGTTTGTGATATTTCTGAGGAGCTCTGCACACGCCAGGATTCTGGGGATAGACCTTCTCAAAGTTAATCTTTCCAATGAAAATTGCAACTCTTTGATATTTCGAGGATGAGAGATTTGCAATATAGCCTCAATCCTCTTTGGATATCTTTATACCCTTTTTCTGAAATAATGTGTCCAAGAAGCTTACCTTCTTGGAGACCAAATAGTGTCTTCTTAGGGTTTAAAGATATTCCAAACCTTGCACTTCTCGAAAACTTTTCTCAAATGTTCTAAATGTTCTTCATACGTTTTTGAAAACACGGTGACATCATCGAGATAGATAATGATGAAGAAGCCCAATTCTTAAGAAATGCTATGTCCATGGCTCTGAAAGGTTGCTCGAGCGTTCATTGGACCAAAAAGGCATCTTCACATACATGAAAGTGCCCCATGGAGTAGTGAAAATTTGTCTTTAATTGATCGGCGGGGGTGAACTAAAATGCGATTATACCACCGAATAGCCATCAAACAACGAAATCCTTTTAGACCCCACCACCTTTTAGCCAAATGTGATCCATTTTGGTAAAGGGTAGTTGTCTTTTAACGAAGCTTTGTTTAAGTCTCTAAAGTTTATACAAAGCACGATTTCTCTGGAATCTTCTTCTATGGACACCGGATTAGATACCCTCGAATATCTAATAGGGACAATAATGTAAGTATCATACATTTTCATGATCTCATACAGAACCTTGATATGTTGGACGGGGTTTATTGCGCAATTTTTGTTTAAATGGTTTTTGGTTTTCTTTAAGAGGATTTTATCTTTGTATTATTTTAGTGTCATAAGGATTTGAGATCTTCGTAACTCAAACAAAAACATCGAGAAAATTATTGTTCGGCTCATGTATTTGAGTTTAATGTGAGGCGGCAAAGTTTTAGACGATTTGATCATTTGGTTCCTCACTGCCTATATTGCACTCCTCTACTTGATCTCTACGAGTTCAGAGTTTTGGTTTATTGGCCACATCGTTAAATCGAACAACTCCTCTAAAGGCGTTCGACCACTCGGAAAATTCATCTTTAGGCTGAAGTTTGTAATTCTTCGTTCTAACTACACTTAATTATGTTTGTTCTAAGTTCGTTAGACAATAGGTTAATATTAGCGAGGTTGAGGAACGTTCTTCTCACGAGAAAGTTTTTCTTCCTTGCGGTCTGTGTCATGTCAGATCTGACTGTGCGGTTGAACTCATTTGAATTGCATGAAGTCTTCTATTTGTTTGTCATTGTCAAACACTTGCCAATATTTTTTCGTTATCGAACCTTCCTTGGAAGTCTAAATTTATCGGAGTTGTGTTGTCTCCGATCTCATATGGCGTTAGACATGTTACGGCGCAAAGGCTAAATTGTGGGCCATAATGTTCTTTTTCCCTTGGGATGAAACTCAGGTTTGACTCCTCAAATGTTGTCAACAGATCCATGACATCATTTCGATAGGCTCTAAGTACGGGATGATTCGCATTATATTCCCCATTGACTTGCCTAATGATTAACTCGGGAATCATACACATTAATTCTTACGGCTCCTAATTTCTTCAAGAGATGCAAGCCTAAGAGAAGGGATTCATATTAAGCTATGTTGTTGGAACATTGAAATTTTAATTTGCATGAGATGCATTACGTGGTTGTTTTCGTGTTAATGATCAAACCCACCTTTTGACATTATTTCTAGTGCATGACCCATCAAAATACATACTCCATAAGGGCTTGTCTTTGGTTTCGTCTGTTTGGCGATTGTCATGCACAACAGGGTAACATACATTCATGATTAAGCGGCTGATTAGTTGTTTGACTCCTCAAGTTCTTCAATAGATTGAGGGATGTTCTTAGGAAATGTTAGGAATTATTTTAAGGTTGTTAAGTCCTAACAACAATGTGCCCATAACTTAGGCAAATCAAGACCTACGCTTTGTTTATAATGTTTTCACATGTGGCAAACTGTTTGGACACTTACGCGTTATTATACTCTTCTTCCACAAATGACCTTTAGTGTTTGTTAAAGTGACTTGTTCACTAGGAGTTTCATTGTTAAACATGATAAAAGAATCAAGGCACATGATGACGAATATATAGGAAGTTTCGTAGCTGTCTTGACTTGTAACCATGTATTGCATATGAGACTCCTGTGGAGTCTTGATGCGATTGGCTTAGGGATAGTCGCATATGTCATGTCTATACATAGTCCCCCTGTAACTTAGCTCCCCAAGATCTTGATAAAAGCATTCCATACTTTGGGGGAACATCGGCCACAACAATGTCCATGAGTAAACATTTGGAAATTTTGGAATCACAGGCTAGGTTAACACGGAGGTCTTTGATCGATCCTAGACATTTTACTGTTTGAGTCGAAGGAGTATAGGTCTTTGTAGGGTTTGGTAATTTCCTAAACCCAAAGGCTCTCCATCACGGCTTTAGGCATTAAATTATGAGAAGCCGAGTCATGCATAGCGTTGTGTAGAATTTTGTCATGAATGTTCAAACTCACATAAAAGGAAGGCCGGGTCCTTCTTGAAACTTCCCTTCAATCTTAGGGCCAAAAATCAACTCTGGTAGGTCGTCACTAAGATTAGCTTGTATCTCATTTTCCTCTATATTTAAAGCCTTCAAAATTTGGTTCCTATATACATGTTGGGCGACTAACTCGGTTAATGGAGCAGAGATTTTGATCTTTAAAATTTCTGTTCAAGGGTAGAAGGGGTTGTTTCTTTGAACAACATTTTCAATATATCTAGGTTCATCACTCTATCCCAATAATAACACTGACTTGGCGATTTATTTTACTTGACACAAGCTGGTGTAGAAGGAGTACTAGGCGGCGTTAGTCTGCTAATCGATGTCTTCACTCTGTTGTTTTTCGAATTTTGAGTGTTTTTCTCCTTATCCTTATCGAATTAACGACCAGCATTTTGTCTTTTTGTTTGTTTGTTTTTGGGTTTAGGCACGGTCTTTGCTGAGAGAGCTTGTCGAGGAGGTTTGGGTGTTGGGGGCTTGTTCATTTGGTCTTGCTTCTAAGGTCATATTCTCTTTGAGGTTATTTATGACGACATTTTTCCATGTCCCGATAATAATTTTCATTATCATTTCTTTTGTCGTCGTAAGGTGTGTAAGAAGACCTTGTTTATTATCATAATGAACTCAGTCATCATCCTCTTCCCCTAAACATGTTGATATCCTCTCCCTCTGCTATGTCTTCTGTTTTCAACCTCACTTACATAGTTTTGATGAAAGGGAGGAGTGATCACGATTGATCATCTTCCACAGGTGTTTGTTTGGAGGTTGGTTCCTTCTAGCATTCGGTGTTTGGTTTCTATTTTGAGGAGTAGTTTGATTTTGATTTGCTTGTGCTCTCTTAATTATGCTCATCTCTTTCATCATTTCTTCCATCATTCTCTCCATCTTTGAGCTTGAAGTGGAAGGGGTGGATTCCTCCATAAGATACTCTCTTCTCGCTCTTCATTCTTGCTCTTTTCTCCATCAAGTTTACTTCCACGAGAAGAGCACCCCTTTGTGTCTTCAAGAGTTGCAAAGACTCTTTCTCTAAGTGAATATGTCGTATGCAGATCCAAACCCTTCGGGAAATTTGTTTTAAGGCGAGGCCACGAGGAGGTTTTAGTTCGGGGGAAAGTGCATTATAGGCGGCGGTAAATGTTTGGTACAATAAGATTGTACACTTTCGGGGTTCCTATGGAGATTGTTATAGTCGTAAGGACTTGGAAGATTCTTCCTCACTTCCCATTTGTTTAAGAATGCTTGATGGAAGGCTTGGAGATCGTTAATACTGTGGGGGGTTAAACCTTTAAACCATTTTTCTTACTTCCCCCCCCAAACTTTGAGCAAATAGTCTCAACTTGACAAAGTCATTATCAATTTCATTTAAGTCAAAGTAGTCATTCATCTTGTCCACATGTTGAGATCTTGTTATGGTATTACTAGCATCATATAATGGAATTTTGGTGATAGTCACATGGAAGATTGACTAATGGTACGGGAAGGACTAAGGGAGCATACCATGTTGCCATGGCGGGGAGGTGGAGGTGGATTTACGAAGGGAAAGTGGGCTGAGGTGAAGTGGTTTGAATAGTGGATGTAGGGTGAGTAGAAGTGGATAGACCGGGAGTAGGCTTGTTGAGATGATCTTGGATGAGAGACACCTAAATTGTGAAGGAAATGTAAATCGGGAGGTGTTGTTTCCTGGCACGGGATGTTCACTTGTTTCGGGGAGATGAAAGTGAAGATTCGGAGTCTAGCTTGGATTATATCATCAAATGACCTAGTCCTAAATGGGTTCACTTAGTCGGTTTGTGATTGTTGCGAAGTGAAAAGGTGCCGAGAATTTGAATTAGCTCTCGGAGTGATTTGAAAACGATTAATAGTATAACCTTGAAGACTTCAAAGGATACTTTCTGGATTATCAACTATCCCCGGGTGGGTTAAGTGCTGGATGGGCTCTAGTGTGAATCTTTTTAGAAGCCACTATGCCTGTTGTTTAGACCTAAAACAAAGTTCAACCTGAGATATGACAATCTTAGAAAGTTCCTGTCTGTTTTACGATTTCAAATCCACGGTCTTCTATTTGAGTTTAGACGATTTTATAATGATAAAGGTTCTTCCCGAGTGGAGTCTTAAGGTGTTCGGGATTGTGGAGTCGCGGTGGAAAGTTGAGTTTTTTCAAGGGGTACACTGTCCACCACGGTGTTTGTAGAAACATTCCTTTCAAGGATATCTCAAAAAACACAGCAAACTCTAACCGAGAGGTTGGTAGGAGGGCATTCACGAGATATGTCACCCCGAGGACCGGAGGCTACACGGCCCTTTCCGGCCTACTGTCTAAGAGTATAAAGTAAAACACATTAAAGACGTACAAAAGATATCAAAACTAGTGTTTTACTGCAATCGAAATGTTTTGGGTATTTTCTAAATTGATTTTATTTGTGGTTAGGAAGAATATCCTAACTTTGCCTCAAAACTTAG
Organism: Pinus albicaulis; assembly: GCA_034641835.2. Taxonomy (NCBI): domain Eukaryota; kingdom Viridiplantae; phylum Streptophyta; class Pinopsida; order Pinales; family Pinaceae; genus Pinus; species Pinus albicaulis. The sequence goes on along the minus strand of JAXQQM020066047.1, from coordinate 33,492 downwards.
CTACGGTTATGAAACAAAGCGAGTCTATCCTTATGGCTAAGCTAAGTGATTTTCCAAGGTTAGATAAAAACCGAAGAATCCTAGAATTTGACCTAGTTTGTCAACGATTCAATTGAGTTTCATCTTAATTACCATTTCTTGGTAGTGCTTGAAAAATTTCTTTTTGACTCTCAAAATGTTATGAAGATTGGTGAGGTCCCAGGTATGGTCGCCAAATGTTAGGTCTGTAATTTGTGCTCAAGATTGGGAGAGTCCAATCCTTGAGTTAACATCATTTCAACCAAACTTTGGGATTCTAGGATCTAGCCTTCCTGAATCCGGAGAGGGATCTCTCCAATATGTGAAAAGATGGATATTGTCTTTGAAAAGCTTAAGGTAATGATATTAGGCTAGTTATGAAGGCGAGGGTTTTGTTTTGTTTTGGATGGTTGAGGCATAAAATGTTACTTGAGGGAAAGTCCTAAGTGCAAGGTTTCAAAGTGAGAAGTTGCAAGCAAATAGAGCTGTTTTGAGATATAGATAGATACTTGGTTTTTAGTCCATTGGGCTATGGAGTCATATCTAGGCTTTAATTGTTCAACAACATCAAGTGTGATCCAAGGGGCTAGTCATCTATGTCTAAGGATCTCTTTAAATTTTGATTTATGGAATGGAGTGATACATCAAGAAGGGAAATTAAACGGATACGAACGAAGGAAATGACCTAGGATGCGATAAGTACTTTTAAACCCGTCGGCCTTTGACAAACATTTTAAGAAGGACACGAAAACGAGACTAGGATACGGTAAGTACTTTTAAACCAACCAGCCTTTGACACACTTCCAATAGAAAATATAAAAAACAAGGGGAAACACAACGACTCTTATGAGAATGGTCTAAGATCTAGCAAATTGCTTCCTAAACCAGTGACTTTTAACACATTCCAAGGAAACAATCTATTAGTTATGCAGAGACAAGTACGGGACGGGAGCTAACCATATCTTCCTTCGAGTTCATCATCACATAACATATGCGAAAGTAACGTTAGAGAAATATTGACTAGGGCAATAAAATGAGGAACGCCGGCATTCTCATGCCTAAAGGCGAATTAAGTCATTCTCGAATAACACGGATTGGAAGAAAAACATTCAAATAAATATTTCTCGACGAGAGAAGGTTGCGATATACAACGGTCTAACCACTGTTTAAGCATTCTTTACGATGGAGAATGAAACAACATGTAAACGAAATAAAACAACAGTTACAAATAGAATAACATCATGATCAATATAGATCGGGATCCCATAGAAGCAGCTTTATATTGATGTCAAACCTGACCCCTACAAACTTCCAAGTCCAATGTTTCGGTTCGTGATCATCTTTTTCTTCAACTAGCTACTCTAGCACAAGCAAGGCTTCAGAGACCGGTGAATACTATGTACAAAAAGAAGTCTCAAGCTCAAGTGTATTTCAAAGTTCGCAACCAACAATTTCTCATCTTAAATAAAGTACTTAGGAAGATGAGGGAGGTGAGATTTTAACAAAATATCTCTGGGACGGTTAATGCGAGTGAAGACTTCTCGGCCTTTGGGGAAGCTGACAGGTGGAGAAATTACGAGGTGGAGAATCTTTGCCATTAACTTTTATATTTATGATTTAAAACTCGAAGTGAGTTTTATTTGACTTTAAGGAAGCTCATATCTTGTGTGAAATAACTGCGCCAGAACAGTTGTTGCATCGGTTTTCTGTCGGCGGAATTAACTCCACGAAGTTTCTTGTGCAAGGTAGATATTTCTTTAAGCAATAACTTCGGCCTGTTTGAAAAGGTTTGAGGCAACGGGTGGCTCTTTGTAGTAGGAATCAATTTGCCTCGGTTGAAGCGGTGAAACCTTTACTCTTGTCATCAAAACATTTATGATTTTCTTTTTAAAATGTGTTTAGATTGGGGATTAAGGCTTTTGATAACGGTCTTAGCGCCATTAATCCCCAAAAAACCGTCTTCAATCTTTATACATTGTGCTGTCTTCAAACTGATACTCTTTAAAAGCTGATTTTTGAATTGATGTGCGGTAGCAACCTTCGTGTGCTATCAATGCTCATGAAACATTGATTAAACTTCGAATCAAAACACAGATAGTTCCCTATGGTAGATCGTGGGTGCAAGAATCGTCATTCCCGCCTCAGAAGCGTTTCTTTATAATACACGAACCATTGAGAAATCACACGCAGCAAAACACAAAACAATTAAGAAATCTGCGTTTTTGGGTTTAAAAGGCACATCGGATAGGCGGTGGAGGAGCGCTGGCGGGATTGGATGAAGACAACCAATGGTGGAGATCTACATAGAAAGGCAAAAAGGGGGCCAATTGGACGGTCCGGATCTAATCGGAGGGTCTCAATCGGGGTGGCACAAAAGGGGATGCGATTGAACTTTGCGATTGAGTCCTTTGCGGTGAGCGGCCCCGTTGATACGAGGACAGAGATCGGCCCGACGGGGAATGAATCGGAGGTAATCGCAAAGGGTGAAACATTGCGATGCGATTTTGCGCGGAGGCACGTTAGCGCTTGGGACTTATGATGAGGGCACATTGGGGGAAGTGGTTTTAGGGCTTAGCCCGAGGCCTTAGGTCTATAAAAATACTTTGTATTTTTATGATTTTTTCCATGATTTTTAAATGGAAACAAAGGGTGCTGAAAGGGGACAAAAGTGAGTTTTTTTAACCATGGGAAGAGTAATTCTGAGGGAAAGAAAGGAAAAGATGAATAATAGAGGAAAAATATGGAAAAAGGAAAGGAAAAAGAAGGTTAATTTTTGAGTGGGAGAAAAGGAAAAGGGATGGCTTTGCGGCAGTTTCTTACATAAATCAACGAAATTAATAGGAAAAGTAATGAAGATTTTGGACAGAACGTAGAGCTAAAAAGAGACTTAAAGAGCCAACCAATTTTTAGTGATAAAATTTGTTCCTTGGAGGCTCAAAAAAGATCTTAGCCACCTTTTGGTATAACAAAATATTATAGGTGGCTAATTGGTGATATATCACATTTTGGATTATCAAATGCTCCTAGTACATTTATGAGGTTTATGAATGAAGTGTTGGAAGAATTTATTGGTAAGTTTGTAATAGTATATCTGGATGATATATTAATTTACAACAAGTCTAAAGAAGAACACATGAGACATTTGAATTATTTCTTAAGAAAGTTGCATCAAGAAAAGTTGCTGGTAAATTTTAAAAAGTGTTCATTCATGAAAGAAGAATTGATATATTTAGGCGTTGTTGTTTCTACTGGTGGATTGAAAATGGATCCAGAGAAGGTAAAGGCAATCATAGAATGACCTTCACCTAAGAGTGTTTTTGAGGTAAGAAGCTTCCATGGTCTTGCTAGTTTTTATAGAAAATTCATAAGGAATTTTAGTAAGATCAATGCTCCTATTATTGAAACCATAAAGAAGTACAAACAACCATTTAGATGAACTGATGAAGCAGAGAAAAATTTCCAGTTGTTGAAATGAAAGATAACATAAAAGCCTATCTTAATTTTGCCTGATTTTAACAAAACTTTTCAAGTGAAATGTGATGCCAGTGGAGAAGCTATTAGAGCTGTGTTAAGTCAAGAAGACAGACATGTAGCTTATTTCAGTGAAAAATTGAATGACACAAGAAGAAAATATTCTTCTTATGACAAGGAATTTTATGCAGTTGTGTAGTTATTAAAGAAGTGGAGACATTACTTGATGTCTAAAGAGTTTGTGTTTTATTCAGACAATCCTGTATTGCAGTATATTATGCAGCAACCAAAACTAAATTAGAAACATGAAAAATGGGTAGAATATCTTCAAAGTTTCTATTTTGTATTGAAACATATAAATGGCCAAGCAAACAAAGTAGCAGATTCCTTAAGTAGGAAAAGAATTTTAGTTCAAGAAAGTCAAATTCAAGTGTTGGGTTTTAATTTTCTTAAAGAATTGTATAAGATAGATTTGGATTTTAAAGAGGCATTTGAAGTATGCAATAATCCTGTTTTGTTGGATAGAAGTAAATGGCTAGATTTTTTCTTGCAAGAAGGTTTACTATTTAGAAGAAATCAGTTGTGCATACCAAATTTTTCTATGAGAGAAAATTTAATTAAAGAGAAACATAGTGGTGGACTTGGTGGACACTTTGGTGCAGACAAGACTTATGATCAACTGAGTCATTTTTATTTTTGGCCAAAGATGAGAATTGAAGTGGAGAAGTATGTGCGAAATTGTAAAGTTTGTCAGTATGAAAAAGGAAGGAGTCAAAACACAGGTTTGTATGTTCCATTACCTATTCCAGATAGACCTTGGGATATGGTAAGTATGGATTTTGTTTTGGGTTTACCTAAAACACAGAGAGGGCATGATGCAATTTATGTTGAAGTTGACAGATTTTCTAAAATGGCACATTTTTTTCCATGTTATAAAACCAATGATGATACTCATGTTGCTAATTTGTTTTTCAAAGAGATTGTAAGGTTGCATGGGTTACCTAAAAGCATTGTCTCTGACAGGGACACCAGTTTGTTGGTCATTTTTTGAGGACATTGTGGAAAAAGCTTGGTACTAAACTAAGTTTCATCTCAACTTATCACCCTCACACTGATGGACAAACTGAGGTGGTGAATAGAAGCTTGGGTAATCTTTTGAGAAGCCTTGCAGGTGAACATCCTAAACAGTGGGATCAAATTTTTGCACAAGCTGAATATGCTTATAATGACTCTCCTAACAGGAGTACAGGGCAGATTCCATTCCATATAGTTTATGGAATGCACCCAAGAGGAGTGTATGAACTGAAAAATTTGGGAAAAACAGAAATGAGAAGTGTTAAAGGAGAAGATTTTGCTTCAGAAATTCAAGCAATACATGACCAGGTAAAGTAACAGTTACAAGACAACAACATCAAGTACAAAAACAGAGAAGATTTGAAGAAAATGGAAGTTAAATTTGAGGTTGGAAATTTGGTTCTAGCACACCTGAGGAAGGAAAGATTTCCAAAAAGAGCATATAATAAGTTGAAATTTAAAAAAATTGGACCGTGCAGAGTATTGAGAAATTTTTTTGCAAATGAATATGAAATTGAATTACCCCCTGACATTAGAATATCTCCAATTTTCAATGTTTTTGATTTGTACAGGTATGAAGGCAAAGAGACAGATGATACAACTGAAGGAAAAGAAGAAATTGATTGGTTGAAACAGTTACCCACAACAAAAACATTGCAGCCAGAGAAGTTTTTAAACAAAATATTGTCTAAGAAGACCTGGATTGGAATAAAAGCTCCCTTTTTAAACCTGCAAAAATTTGTATAGTATCAAAATTTGAGTAATACATACTGGGAATATATTTAATCTTAAAGAGGTCCAAAAAGTTGTATAATAAGTAGCAACTTCCTGATATAAATTTCACACTTCCCACTATAAACTAAAAACCAAAATGGTATGTTTGAAAGGTGCTACTTGCATCACTAATCCTCAATATAATATCATATATAAAATGAAATTTGATTCAATACAATATAATACAATACAATACAAATAAAAATATCATATCTAAAATGAAAATTTGATTCAATACATTAGAAACAAAATCAAGTCATTTTGTTTTCAAATGATGGTCGAATCTTAATGGTAATTTTAACATAATGCAATTAATTTCTTTTCAATTTCTGTGAAGCTATTTTAATTCATAAATCTTATGAAAGAAGAATAAATTGAACCAAATATAAATTTACAGTCTACTTAATTAACTGTTGAAAAATTATCTAAATTTTATATTCACAGTAATTATAAATAGATAATACATGGTAACAGAAATTTGTTTGGAATTTTCAAATAAAAAATAAGTATGTGATAGAAAGAATTTGGAAAAATTTACTTCGATGTATATAGATGTATTTAGTTCCATGCATTTAGTTTCTAATTGTGTATATTATTTTCTTCAAATTTACTTCAACAAAGCAAACCAACTCGTAGCAAAGAAAGTATACAATTGTGTATATTATTTTCTTCAAAATCACCTCCTTCCTGCACACCAAACATATTGTTGTCAATCACCTCCTTCACTTTGTCTGGAAATGCCAAGCTCACCCACTTGTGCAAGTTTAGGTCTCTAATAAACATATTGTTGGTTGGTCGTTTTCTGGTAAGCATTTCCAATAGCAGAATGCCATAGCTGTAAACATCTCCTTTGGTAGAAACTCTCTCACCGAGTCCATACTCTGCATTAAAGGAAACCTCAATAAAAATTTATCTCACTAATGCATACAAAATTGTTGATAAAAAATGACAATTAAAACTAATTTTAAAAAAATCCATACCTGGAGCAATGTAACCCATAGATCCTTTCAAAGTAAGTGTTGAAGTAAGTGACTCACCAGAGTTTGCACCAATCAATCTTGCAAGACCAAAATCTGTGACATGGCCTATCATGTCTTCATCCAACAACACATTGCTGGGTTTTATATCACAATGCACTACTTGCACATGAGAATAATGATGTAGATACTCCATGGCATGGGCCACATCAATGGCAATTTTTAGTCGGGTTTTCAATCCCAAGCCACACACATCCTCATCATTGTTGTCAACTCTATGAGGATACAAATGCTTCTCTAGGCTTCCGTTAGACATAAATTGGAACACTAAACCTTTGAAATGGAGGTTGGAACATGAGGTTATGATTCTCACCAGATTTCGATGTCGAACCTTTTGCAAGACACTACACTCTGCTTTGAAACTCTTCTCACCCTGGTCATTTTGCAATTGGAGAACTTTCACAGCAACAATTGTGCCATCACTCAAAATTCCTTTATAAACTGATCCAAAACAAGGAAGGACATACGGTGTAACATGAGTACTTTGTGGTCCATAAATGCTTGGGGCCAAAGGATTGCCAATGAAGGATGTCATAATTGTTTGATTTGCAAAAAAAATCTGGCTTTGAGATTTCTCCTATGGAATAAGTTGAAAGATAATTCAACATTGAAGCATTTTCAATTTATAGAGAGTAATTGGTATTAGACTTGATAAGGAATTGAAAAAGAGATCTACCTTCCCAAGACTTTGGGCTTTTTGACAATTTTCCTATGAGATTGTTGAAAGATAATTCAAACATTAAAACATTTTCAATTTATAGAAAGTAATTGGTATTAGATCTGGATAAAGAATTGAAAAAGAGATCTACCTTCACAAGACTTTGTAAAATATACAGGGGGAGGTTTAACGCAAACGGGGTTAATTTCAGTTAAAATAGAGGATTCCTACTATGTCAACACAGGTGTCAACACAGGAGAGGCAGAACGAATACACTTTGATGAAAAGCCGAGATTTTTGTTTTAATATTGCGAAAAACAAAAAATAAGCTGTGTAAAGGAAAGACTTTGACGATGAAAATTAGGTAAATTTTTGTTTAAATTATTGAACTTTTATGAAGCTGAAAAATTATTTTTATTTGTTTTTATTTTTATTTACTTATAAAACTGAAGAGTAATAAAAGTTGTATAATAATAACTTCCTGCGATATAAATTAATTCACTTCCCATTATAAACTAAAAACCAAAATGGTATATTTGAAAGGTACTACTTACATCACATCAAATCAAATCAAATCATGGCTAGTAAAATCAAATCATCGCCAGATCTTAACGGCAATTCTAACAGAATGCAATTAATTTCTTTTCAATTTCTGGAAAGTTAGTTTAATTTATAAATCTTATGAAAGGAGAATAAATTAAACCAAATATAAATTTACATTTTCTTTCTTTTCTTTTCAAAAAGAAAAAAAATTCTGTTTATATATTAAGATAAACAGTATATTGTCATATTCATCAAAATCGTCCTCCAAGAAAGACAATTCCAGAAAAAGATGCAGAGAAATATATACGCATAATTCACCATAATGTCCTTTTCCATATAATGAAAAAAAAAACTCTATCCCACATATAAATATAAGCATCATAAGCGATTTTTTTTTATCAAAGTTCTACCATATCGATGCCACTGCCACTAGTACTAGATCCACTAATATGCAATATGTTTATCGCTGTCACTATTGCAAGATCCACAAATTTGCAATACATAGTAATCTGCAACGTTAAAAAAAAAACTGAGACAGGTGAGAAACCCCCGACTCGATAAGTGTTTAAGCCAATGGAATCCAAATACCATCTTAACACTAGAAGGTGCTTGTTCATCAAGGCAAGGAGAAAAGACTGCATAAAAATAAATAGACATATACAAGAAAAAAGTGGCTCGCTTGCTACCCGACTCGCTTGCAGATGTGTAGAGACCACCAGTGGGAGATAGTGCTTCAAGGAATAGGTACCTGTATTTTGTCAAATTTACAGTCTATTTAATTAACTCCATATAGTGAAATACCTGTATTTTGTCAAATTTACAGTCTACTTAATTAACTGTTGAAAAAGTATCTAAATTTCATATTCACAGTAATTATAAATAGATAATACATAGTAACATAAATTTGTTAGGAATTTTCAAAATAAAAAATAAGTATGTGATTGAAAGAATAATGATAAGATTGAAATATTTTGTACTTACAATTTTCACAGACTAAAATGTAGAAGAACTTTGGTCATTCGATGTTATGGAACTTATATTTGGTGCATTTATATGACCAAGTAAATTGGATATACTTCTCCTTGGAGCAATTTTTTTTTCCACCAAATCTTCTTTAAGATTTTCCAACACTATTACCACATCCCTCATAGTTGGTCGTTCATCAGGTGAATATTTAGAACAAAGCAAACCAACTCGTAGCAAAGAAAGTAAACAATTGTGTATATTATTTTCTTCAAATCCACCTCCATCTTGTGCACTAAACAGATTATTGTCAATCACCTCCTTCACTTTGTTTGGAAATGCTAAGCTCACCCACTTGTGCAAGTTTAGGTCTCCAATAAACATATTGTTGGTTGGCCGTTTTCTGGTAAGCATTTCCAATAACATAATGCCATAGCTATAAACATCTCCTTTGGTGGAAACTCTCTCACCCAATCCATACTCTGCATTAAAGGAAACCTCAATAAAAATTTATCTCACTAATTCATACAAAATTGTTGATAAAAAATGACAATTAAAATTAATTTTAAAAAAATCCATACCTGGAGCAATGTAACCCATAGATCCTTTCAAAGTAAGTGTTGAGGTAAGTGACTCACCAGAGTCTACACCAATCAATCTTGCAATACCAAAATCTGTGACATGGCCTATCATGTCTTCATCAAACAACACGTTGCTGGGTTTTATATCACAATGCACTACTTGCACATGAGAATAATGATGTAGATATTCCATGGCATGGGCCACATCAATGGCAACGTTTAGTCGTGTTTTAAATCCCAAGCCACACACATCCTCATCATTGTTGTCATCTCTGTCAGGATACAAATGCTTCTCTAGGCTTCCGTTAGACATAAATTGGAACACTAAACCTTTGAAATGTAGGTTGGAGCATGAGGTTATGATTCTCACCAGATTTCGATGTCGAACCTTTTGCAAGACACTACACTATGCTTTGAAACTCTTCTCACCTTGGTCATTTTGCAATTGGAGAACTTTCACAGCAACAATTGTGCCATCACTCAAAATTCCTTTATAAACTGATCCAAAACTACTTGATCCCAACAAGTTGCTCCTGCTAAATCCCTCGGTTGCTATGTGAAGCTCTTGAAATGAGATCCTTTTGTGCTCTAACTTTGGAAAAATAGTTTCCGAGGAATGAAAGTTTTGCACATGTGTATTTCGTCTCCAAAGGAACCCCAAAAGTAAGCAACATAGTATAAAAACAATAGCTCCACTCAATGGAAATAGTATTTTTTTCACAAATGAAAAATGGCTTCTTGATGTTGGACATGCAGGTAACATGAGTACTTGTGGTCCACAAAGGCTTGGATTTCCAATGAAGGACATGGTGATTGTTTGATTTGCAAAAAATCCCGCTTTCGGGATTTCTCCTGTGAGATTGTTGAAAGATAAATTCAAACACTGAAGCATTTTCATTTTTTGGAGAGTAATTGGTATTGGACCTGATAAGGAATTGAAAGAGAGATCTAGGTTCACAAGACTCAGTAAATTTCCAAGTGAATCTGGAATAAAGCCTTGGAATGCATTTCTAGATAAATTCAATGATTGTAGTTCACTGCAGCTTCCAAGTGTAGGTGGAATGATCCCACTCAACCGATTGGAGGAAATGTCTATAGCCTGAGCCATTGCAATTTTACCAATCTCCATTGGCAATGAGCCATCTAATAAATTCCAGGAAAAGTTCAAATAGAATTGTAGACTAGAGAGTTTAGCGATCTCTCGTGGCATGCTTCCAATGAGCATATTGTGAGATAGGTCAAGCAATTCCAAATTTATATAGTTTCCTAAGATGACAGGTATTCTCCCCGAGAATTGGTTGTGATGAAGTAAGAGTCTTCTTAGTTGTTTTGAGGGTGGAAGGGAATTGGTAATATTTCCAATGAGTTTGTTTGTACTAATGTCCAAGAGACCAAGTCCTTGTAATTGTTCAAACTGATTAGAGATGTTTCCTTCTAACCTATTGTTTCCTAAGTCTAGTCTTTCTAATTTTGTAAGGTTTCCAAATGGTGGAATGATACCATTTAAAAGGTTTCCACTTAAATTTAGAAAGATTAGGGCACTAAGATTGCCAATATGTGGAGGAATGTTTCCTTGTATTTTGTTGTTTGCTAATGAAAAGTAAGACAAATTGGTGGAAAGTCTTCCTATGGAAAAGGGCAATACACCACTTAGTTTATTGTCTTGCAAGCGCAAGTCTTGTAGGTGAGAACAATTGGTAAGATATACAAGAAAAGTCATGGTTGTGGTGCTACCACTATCAAGCTCATTTTTGTGCAACTTTAGTTTTTCAAGGAGGAGTAAATTACCCAACTCATATGGCACATTCCCAGTCAACTTGTTGTAGTGTAGAAAGAGGAGCTGGAGTTTGGAACAATTTCCAATGGAATTGGGTATGTTCCCACTTAGTTGATTTTCAAATAAAGAGAGGATAATCAAATTGGGGAGCTTAGCACCAAATTCTAATGGAATGTGCCCTCTAAATTTGTTTTCGTAAATTTCTAAGTCAGTCAAAGTGGAGATATTGGACAATGAAGGGGGAATGCTACCAGACAATTCATTTGTATAAAGGTCAAGAGTTTGCAGATGGGTGAGAAGGCCCAGTTCTTGTGGAATGTTGCCAGTGAGGTGGTTCGTGGAAATTCCCAAGTTAGTCAAAGTGGAGATATTGGACAATGAAGGGGGAATGCTGCCAGACAATTCATTTGTATCAAGGTAAAGAGTTTGCAGATGGGTGAGAAGGCCCAGTTCTTGTGGAATGCTGCCAGTGAGGTGGTTGGCGGAAATATCCAAGTCAGTCAAAGTGGAGATATTGGACAATGAAGGGGGAATGCTGCCAGACAATTCATTTGTATGAAGGTAAAGAGTTTGCAGATGGGTGAGAAGGCCCAGTTCTTGTGGAATGCTACCAGTGAGGTGGTTGGTGGAAAATTTGCAAATCAGTCATGGTGGAGATATTGGACAATGGAAAATCTTGCCAGACAATTCATTTGTATGAAGGTAAAGAGTTTGCGGAGATGGGTGAGAAGGCCTAGTTCTTGTGGAATCTTCGCGATTAAGGTGGTTGGTGCGAATTTCCAAATCGGTCAAAGTGGAGATATTGGACAATGAAGGGGGAATCTTGCCTGAGACAATTCATTTGTATTAAGGTAAAGAGTTTGCAGATGGGTGAGAAGACCTAGTTCTTGTGGAATGCGCCAGACAATTCATTTGTATCAAGGTAAAGAGTTTGCAGATGGGTGAGAAGGCCTACTCGACACCACCGTATGCTTTGCCAGTGAGGTGGTTGGTGGAAATTTCCAAATCAGTCAAAGTGGAGATATTGAATAATGAAGGGGGAATGCTACCAGACAATTCATTTGTATCAAGGTAAAGAGTTTGCAGATGGGTGAGAAGGCCTAGTTCTTGTGGAATGCTGCCAGTGAGGTGGTTGGTGGAAATTTCCAAATCAGTCAAAGTGGAGATATTGAATAATGAAGGGGGAATGCTACCAGACAATTCATTTGTATCAAGGTAAAGAGTTTGCAGATGGGTGAGAAGGCCTAGTTCTTGTGGAATGCTGCCAGTGAGGTGGTTGGTGGAAATTTCCAAATCAGTCAAAGTGGAGATATTGGACAATGAAGGGGGAATGCTACCAGACAATTCATTTGCTTGAAGGTAAAGAGTTTGCAGATGGGTGAGAAGACCTAGTTCTTGTGGAATGCTGCCAGTGAGGTGGTTGGTGGAAATTTCCAAATCAGTCAAAGTGGAGATATTGGACAATGAAAGGGGAATGCTGCCAGACAATTCATTTGTATGAAGGTAAAGAGTTTGCAGATGGGTGAGAAGGCCCAATTGCGAAGGAATGGGACCAACCAGACTGTTTTCAGCAATGTCTAAACTAATCAACATGGAAAGGTTTCCTAAAGAAGAGGGAATGGTACCTGATAGACTGTTTGCTCCCAAGTAAAGCTCTTGCAAATGTGACAGGGAACCCAATTCCGCGGGGATATTTCCGCTCAGATTGTTGAAGGTGAGCGCCAGCGAAACCAAATTTCTACAGCCGCCGAGTTGAAGTGGGATATTTCCTTCCAATTGATTGCTGGACAACCAAAGCCACCTCAAACGAAAGAGGCGTCCCAATTGAGGTGGGATATGACCGTGGAGCCTATTTTCTGAAAGATTGAGGAAGCGTAGGAATGACAAATTACCGAGTGAAGCAGAGATGGTGCCGCGCAGATCCATGGCATTGAGATCGATTGCGACCACTCTGTCTGGATGACGGCTCCCGCAGGTAACAGCAGTCCAGTTGCAAAGGGGGACCGTGGGAATCCAATCGGCGAAGGAATTATTGGGGTCGCTGGTAATGAGGTGCTTCTTAAATGACAGCAGGGAGTGTGCATCATCATGAAATGAATGCGCAGAGGAGAAAGGGAAAACGAAGAGGAGAAAGAGCGCAGGCAAAGGCAAAGGGAAAGAGGGAGACGGCATGGCGATGGAAATGGAAAAGGAAGGAGAAGCAGTGTTGCAGTGGTTATGGTGCTTCTGGCAACGAGTATTTATAAACGGAAAGAGGATGAGGGGGCTGAGCGCTGTGGGGTGAGAGGTGTGTGGCGTGTGGATAAGAAATTGTGGATTCATTCACTAATTTAAAAGTGGACACCATTTAAGTTCAAGATACGTGCGCGTTGGGTTAACGTCGGACAGAAGAGTCATGGGAAAGTCGTGGGACGGACTACTAAGCATGGATTGCGTTAATCGACCAACGACTTAATGATTGTGAAATTAGTGGACACCATTTAAATTCAAGATACGTGCGCGTTGGGTTAACGTCGGAGAGAAGAGTCATAGGAAAGTCGTGGGACGGATTCGGTGAATGATACTAAGCATGGATTGCGTTAATTCACCAACGACTTAATGATTGTGAAATTAGTGGACACCATTTAAATTCAAGATACGTGCGCGTTGGGTTAACGTCGGAGAGAAGAGTCATGGGAAAGCCGTGGGACGGATTCGGTGAATGATACTAAGCATGGATTGCGTTAATTGACCAACGACTTAATGATTGTGAAATTAGTGGATTGTCACTTTCTTTATCGCAATACAAAATTATATTTATTAAATTTGTTAAGATAAATAAAAATAATAATTTTTTTATTATTATATTTCAATCTTTAATATTCAAATATGAAAAAAAAAAAAATTTAATTATTTATATTCACATGTTATATTTTTCTATAAAAATAACTACTTATTTTACGGAAAAATAATGAAGAGTTTATATTCACTTTTCATTACGTTTCAATATGAGAAAAAAATAATAAAATATTAAAAAAATTGATTATTTTTGCTTATTTTCATGAGAAAAAAGGAAATAGGTAGATTAATAAAAATGAAAAAAAAAAATTACTTATTTTTATATTATATTTTAATTTTTTATATTCATTTTTATATGAGAATATGAATAGAAAAAATGAAAAATTTGTATAGATTATAAGAACTAGGTATTTATATTTACTTCTCATTAGATTTTAATAATAAAATATGAATAGGAAAAATAAACATTATATTTATGGATAAAAATAATTAATTATTTATTATTTCTTTTTATTTTATTTTTACATTGGAAAAAATTGTGTATAAATAAATAAAAATAATGAAAAATAATTAATTATTTATATTCACTTTTTTATTGGATTAAAATAAATAAATAAATAAATAATTACAAATAAATAAAAATGATAAAAAAAAATTTAATTATTTATATTCTTTCACTTTTTATATATAGATAAAAGAACTTTCTGATTAATCACATAATTAGGATTAAATCAATTCAAAAATTCTTTTATCTACATTATGGATCACAAAAATCTTAAATCTAACATTTTTATATATATGTCAACATAAAAATATATATTATGGATAATAGTAATGTATTAATAAAAGATAAAGAATAATTATTTATGATATATATTATATCATATTTATCTTCAAAAATTAATATTTATTATTTTTATTATCTTTAATTAGTCTATGTTCAGATCACTGAAAACAGTCTATGTTCAAATCACTGAAAACAGATCCATTGAGTGATTTGGACATAGACTAATTAAAGATAATAAAAATAATCAATATTATTTTTTGAAGATAATAAAAACAATAATAAATAATTGGTTATTTATATTAACTTTCCCATTACATTTCAACTTAAAAGTATAAAGAGAAAGCCAAAAACTTGTAAAGACTAAAAAAAATAATTTAAAAATAATTAATTTGGTTATTTTAAAAATTAGTATTCACAAGATGATAAAAATGCTCTTGGTTTGAATTTTCAAAGGGAGAAAATGGTTTAGAATGCCTTTTATAAAGACATATTAGACTATCTAGATCTATGGCTTAAGTAGATTGTCCAATTATTGAAGAGTCCATGAAAAGCTCTTCTTTTTTCAAGTATAATAAGAGAAGACTAGTACAACTAATGGGATAAAATAATAATTCACAACACTCACTTTTTTCTTAATATTTTGTATATAAAAAATCTACCATGCTTGAATTTAATTAGGAAAGTCTAGAACTTTCTGATTAGGCCAAGAGGGCCAAGAGACAAAGATGTTTTGATATGCTAGTGATAGAATGCCATTTATTGGACCAATGCTTTCTTCATAGGCTATAGGAAGAAATTTGCATCTATCAAGTGTAAGTACCATAAGCCAATGAAACAAAAACTTGAGAAACTCAATTACTGACATATAGTTTTGTATGTTTCATGGAGGTTTGTTATACTAGGTTGCCAATATTAAACACTTTTTAAAGGTTGATGATTTGTGTTTGATGATATGTGTAAAGCATAAGGGGTTTAATTAAAAACTAAACTTTCGTTTGATTAGATATGGTGACAAGTGGATTAATATTTCTTCAAATTCATAGCCAATGAAGAAATGATCACAAATATTATTGAATTTAAGACTAATAATGGATGTTCAAAAGAAGAAAAACACTAAATAAAAATTTGGGAACCAATATAAGTTAGTACTCCATTTTAAAAACTTCACTAAGGATATGTAATTAAAAAATTGTGAAACGATGTAAGTTAGTGCTCCATTTTAAAAGCCTCACTAAAGATATGTAATCTGCCCTTGCATATTGATTAGACATTGTGACACATTATCTACAGAATGTGCAAACTATCACTAAATTTAGATGAACTAATAACAAACAATCTTGACAGAGATGGATGATGAAAAGTCTTCATGATTAATTTACATATTTAGAAAATCACTTTCAAATTTATAAATAATTTATTAGAGAAAAATCATTAAAAATATATATTAACAAACATTTGACTAATTTATCCATGAACATGAACTTATAATTAGTAATTAAACAATTAATTGAAATATTATTATTATTCCTAGAGAAATATAATGCATTTAATAAGTCCGTTAACTTTGACTAAAAATCAAATTATAATATATAAAATTAACATTATAAAATAAAAGTAATTTAATTTAAAAAAAAAATAGATTTTATTTATTTAAAGTCTCATTGGCTCTTATTTGCGTTAGCTCTTATACACTCATCCAAATCCAACAATTGTCATTGAAGTCACAATTAAGTCTCAAGTAACCTAAAGCGCCATACATTGGCATGCATGGGTCGATCACAATTAGCAGGACCAGAGCCCTAAGATGACATTGATTTGTTATTAACCATGAACTTATTTAATATATTCGAGGAAATTATTGGTTTTTATTTTGTTTAAATTAATGATTTTTTAATATAATGAATAACTTAAAAATATAGTATCGGATAATAATAGTAATCAAATACTTTGTTATGCAAAAGTTTCTCATTACACTAAAAGAGCTTTTTTTATCTCTTTATATGCGACCCTGCCTAGAACTCCATTTTAAGAATATTTAATATATTTAATATTTAACCTATTTAATATTTTTATTATTTAATAATAAAGTAAGTAAGCCAGTTTAAATATTTAAATAAATTTATAATTTATTTTTATTTTAAATATTTAAATAAATTTTATAATTTATTTTTATTTTATTTTATAGTTTATTAAGTATAAATATATTTTTATCAATTTAAAAATAGATAATTTGGGCATCAATAAATTTACTTTCTCGGATTTTACTTTATATAAATAATTATTTATTTAGAAATTAATTAGAAAGATATAATATATTTTATATTAAATTTATTTTATAATATTTTATTAAATATAAATAGTTATTGTGCCATAGGCTTATTTTTCAACTTAAAGTGAGGGAGATGTGTGATTTCCTTAGTAATTAATTTGGAGTTGCTACGTGTTTCTTTTAAAATATGATTAAAATATTCTCTAAATAGAAAAGCAATGCAGACTATAATTAAAAAGTCAAAAATTAATATGTATATTTAGTTAGTTTTAATTAGAAGCATTATACAACAACAATAATTCAAATTGCACTAAAGTCACTCAATTTGTTGTTGATATTACAACACAATGTGGTAAGAATATTTCATCCATTCTCACTCATAAATAAAATATTTTCATGTTCACATTATTTAATATAATTTCATATCAACTTTGAAAACAGTGATGAAGATGGCACTCATCACAGGTTCAATTCCCTTCCCCCATTGAGATGATGTTAAAATTTTACACAACACCATAAAAAATTAATAAGAGATAAAGTAATTGCAAGTAAAAAAAATGTAAGTAAGATGTTTAAACTTATAAGATTTAAATAAACTATTTGAAAATCTATGTTAACTAATTCATGTGATATCAATTTGATATATATCTATCTATGGAAAGAAAATAATAAAAATAAAATATTCTAATGTTATATGCAATAAAAAATTCAATGTCCAAAGGAAAAAAAATAATTGAAAGTTAGAAAAAAAAATAGAAAATATCTATTAATTTCTAATAAGAATAATAAGAGGGAGATAGTTAATTCATTCAATTATTAATATAAAAGTTTTATTTGACATTCAAAAATATCTGAAATAATAAAAGAATTCAAAGTTATCAATAAAATATTTCAATATGACAGACGAAGTAATATTGATTTATACTTCAAAATATATTAATTGAAAAAAAACATTTTAATATAGACAATGTAGTACATAGATAAAATTTCTCAATACACATGATATATATATATATATATATATATATAGGTTTTAAAAGAATTATGTACCTATCATATAAAGCAAATGGAAAAAAAAATACCTTGAAAAGTTTGATGTAGCCAACTATTTTACAATTTGGTACACACACACACACATATAGTGAGTTCTCCCTAAAATGCACTAAAGAGTTTTTGGACTTATGCTTTTAAGTCATGTACTCTATATAGCATTCAGAAATAAAATTTAAATGATTAAAAATTACACATTGTGTATATATAGAGAAAATCATTGGGATCTATCAAGATGCATTTTTTTTTTTGCACTCTAAAAGAGTTTTGCACCTAAAGAGATTTGTTCCCTCTCAATGCATGCTAGATTTGTTGTTAACATGGATCTATACTAATTTAATAAAAAAATATAACGCCTTACGTCGTAAAAATAGAACACTGCATGAACTTTCTATATATCCATTATTTAACCAACACAATGTATATCAATTCATCTTAAAATATCAATTGATTTTAAAAATAATCATATTTATTATAGATTATAGTTTAAAATGATAAATTAAAAAATGATGTATATTTTTATTATTATAATATTGATAATATATATATATATATATATATATATATATATATCCCACGCAAAGCGATAGGTGTTAATCCATGATGTAACTGCCCTAGTCAAAATTCCATGTGAAATTTAATAAAGGCAGAAATAAGACCATGGTCATGGGACACATATTCCAAGCTGAATGTTGGGAAAAATAGCCTAGTGGGGTGTTCATTTGTGTTATAATGGCTAAGGAAATTGGTAAAGGAAATCGAAAAGGCTTTAGAAAGACAAAATGGCATTTCTAGAAATTTAGTTGGGAAAATAATGGAAATTAGGAGAAAATGAAGGTGAAAAGTCACAGGTTGCATGAGAGGAGAAAAATCAAGGAAAAATAATGGAAAAAAAAGAAAATAGAGGCCTAGTTTATTAAAAGGCTTCTGAGGATTAGTTGGTACCTTTTTTTTTTCAGTATTACATTTTTTCAGTTTAGTTTTGGAGCTCTCTCTCTATTCTCTCTCTCGCACACTCTTGGACACTTCGACTTTTCTTGGAGGATTTCAAATTTGGATCAAGAAAGGCAAAGTGGAAGCAAATATCGAGCAAGGAAGAGCAGGATCAAGAAGCTACAACGGGTTTACTTGCATGTATCGATTTACATGTGTGATTTCCTTTCTAGATATGGAATGCATGGTTATGCATGTGTGTTCTTGATTCTCTTGCTCTCATTGGCATGCTTTTTGCCAAGTGTGACAATGTTTTTTAGCCTAGCCTTGCCATTTACCTATAGCTATGGCGTGATGGGGTTCTCATGTTTTTTTTGAGCTGGATTGTCGGATGGATTTGATGTTGAGTGTGGTGGACCTCTCAATGAAAGAACACATGGCATAGTGATCCCTGAACCAAACTGTGGATTGTGGTAAATCCACTGGCCTAGTGACCCCAGAACTAGACTTTGGCTTGCAGTAAATCTAGGTATTGTGTGCCTTGATGGGCATAGGAATCCTCGAATGGTGAATGGAGGGATATACAGTAAACCCTAGAGGTGGTTTCCCTTGATAAGGCATAGAAATCCTTGCCAATGAACAGTGGGATATACAATAAAGCCTAGAGGGTGATGTCTCAACTATGGACTAGTGATCTCTGGACTAGACTGTGGATTGTGGTAAAGCCTAGAGACTAGGAGACAGGAAACTTCCTCACGGTGTAGGGGGAGAAATCCGGTGGCATCCATGCTTGTTTATGTCCTAGTGATCTGGTGAGTATTGCGTTAAAGCCTGGTTTCTATTGATGAGGGTGAGGTGGTTTAGCCTCGGGAAGCCCTAGTTGGTTCTTTTGGTTTGAGTCCCACATTCATGCTTGGAATATGGCTTGGGGGTGATTGGATGAAGAGATATTTGGCTCATCCAATCTATGGTAAGGTGGAACATGGTAGTCCCATACCGGGTTGGCTTTTGCATTCATGAATAAGAGTTCATTTCCTTGGTATTTTATGTGTAAATGTATTGGAATATATTTAGTATTTATGGTCGTTGTATCCTTAGTATTTATGTTGTTTATATGTTGGTTATGAATGTGTTTTATGACAGCAAAAATATATGGTTCCCATCATGATTTGATTTGTAAATAAATGAGAAATGAATATATGACCTAATATATGATAATGCAGCTAATGATATAAGGAATCAATGATTCTTAATGATTCTCAGATAAGTATGAAACCCCTATGCTCATATATGTTGTTTAAATCTGTAGAATGCATATGTGTGACACTTTTGACGAAATTCCTATCATGGTTAGTAGGTGTCTAGTCAATTACTTGTTTAAGTAATTGAAAACTTGTATCATTATTCCGTTGTTATCTTTCATTCTTGAAAGTGTCATGGAGTTTTGGGCAGTGACCTGAGCCTTGGGCATGAAAAAGTGGCTTATAAATCGGAGTCGCGAGCACAAAAATACCAAGGAAAGTCCCCAGCCACATGCATGCCCATGTTGTGGGAGCGACTACAGGGTCTCAGTTGTGCTCATGCCCATGTCAGGGGATCGAATAGGGGATTAATGTAACAAAATTTAGTCTGCCTCGGGGGCTAGTCACCTAAGAGGTTTGAATTGCTCCCGAGGGTTTTGTTGTAGGTGTAGAAGGTTTGTGTTGTTGTGTTCTGTAGATTCCACTTCCTTAAGCGACACATGGGGAGTTGAATCATATCATAGTAACTCTTTGTCACATGTTTACCTCGGTTGGTTGGTTACTCAGGTAAATGTGGGAGGAGTTTGTTACAGAATGTTATCAGAGCATGGTTCAACACTTGGACTAGATGGGCAGGATTTGTTTGTCACGCATACATGTCAGTTGCATATGTTTTTTCTTATGTTTGTGTACTATGTGCTTGTTGTGTATGCATGGTGGTGGTCATTGTTTTTGTTGTGTCTCCATGTGGAAGTTGATGGTGTTGTTGATGGATGTGATCATCATGAGTGCATGTCAGTTATGCATTGGTTTTGCATGTAAGTGTCTATATGTTGTTATGAATGCATTTTCATGGTTAATGTTGTTGTAATTATGGTCATTGTAGGAATTTTAGGTCATCATGATGTTGTTCATATGTTATGATGATGATGTGTTGGTTGAGATAGAGAAGGAGATGTAGATCATCAAAATGAAGTTGCAACACTAGACTTTGGGGTAAGAGCAGATCGACATACATGTATTGTATGATTGGCATGCATGTATGTTAGTTAATGTATTGTTATATGCATTGGGGTTATATACATGTTTGTTATTTTATTGTTGTTTTGGTTACATGAATGGTAGATGCTAGTGAATTAGTGTGGTCATATGCACATGTGTCAAATAGTCATGAATGATAGTAATGTATTGTTATATGCGTTGTTGTTATTGTTTTACATTAGTTAACTTCATGATTATGTTATATGTTGGTGATAAGTATGTTATATGTTAATTTGTTGTCGTTATATGTTAGTTAACTTGATGATTAGGGTTATTGCATTTAAGATATCGTTGTTATATGTATCGTATTAATCTAGATTGGCCTACGAAAATTGTTATGGCTATGATATTCAACTGTGAGCTGACATATTTGTGATATTTTGTTGTACTAATCTTGACTGGCTTTGCATATGTGATTGTTATGCATGAATGAAAATTGTTTATGATTTTATGATGTGAATATGTTAGCTAGTTATTGCTATGGGCATCAGGACCTTATTTATGTTTGAGTTGATATGTTGTGAAGTTATATCATGCTAATTAGATTGATTTTTAGACAAGATAGCCTCCCCTAAGATACATTAAGGTATGAGTTTTCTTATGTCATCTATTTGGTGTTTGAATGTTTGATTATGTCGTCTATTTGGTGTTTGAGTGTTTGGTGTCTATTATGTCATTTATCTGTTGTTTGAATGTTTGATTAATTCCATAATATGAGTATGTGTCTATAATATTGATTGAAGGAAGGATCTTGTCTTAAGAGGGTTGTACTAACGCATATGTGTTGAGATAGTTGATATGTACTTGAGTGTAAGTAGGTGATAGTTGTAGCATTATGTATTATGACTGATGAATGTGAGTTGATTGTTGATTATGAAATGGTTGTTAATTTTGTTAAAGTTTCATTCCAAATTAATAAATGTAATGTCTTGATATTTGGAATGTGTGACTTACATGTGTAAACAGTTGCAGGGCAATGTGCTTGGTATTTTCATGACAAGGTAATATTTGATGTTTTTTTTTTAACTATTAGTTGGGTGATGTGACAATACATAGTAAGACTCGATTGAAACAAGGTAAGGTAATTGATATGATGTTATGTTTATTTACGCACTTAGAGTTATGTGTTTATGGCAACATGATGCAGGGGATTGCATGGAAAAAGAGACTGCCATGAAATATTCGAGAAGGCTCAGGTTGATTTTCCTTTGGAAGAACTAGGAACCATATGGATTGAGTCATGGTGTTTGTTTCCAGACTTTTGCTTTTGGTATTTTGTGATTTGTTGTGCTTGATTTGTGGCTTTTTTATGTCTATTTTATGACCATACCACTTTGTTTGCAGTATCGTATTACTACTGGTTTTTATGGTTTTTTTATTATTTGTGTTTATTCTTTCCTTTTATGTTTTGAAAGTCTTGGGAATTGGTTGGGAAAGAGGAAAGTTAATGGAGCTTAAGACGAGCTTAATGAAACCCAAAAGGTAATGTAAGACCTGGGTGAAGCCCAATGCATGAATAAGGGCAGCTGAAGGTAAGAGTATGATAGTCAGTTGAGTTGGTTGAGTCCATTGGGATAAAGGACGGTGACAAGATAATCATGAGAAAGGTAATAAGGAAAGGTGAGGTAAATATATTTGAGTCGTCAGATGCCTTGGCTAAGTTGGGAACTATTTTTCTCAATGTTGTGCATGTTGTGCACAAATAAAGGAATTTTTCTTAACCTTAGCTTTGTGATGTATCATAATTATGTCGTGATCATGATTCTGATAATGTCTATATATGTATTAATGAATGCATGCATGTCACTGTCTAACGGGATCATGATTATTTTGTTGATGTTTATATATGCATACATGTATGTATGTATGTTGTTGATTGACAGGGTCATTACGATTGTTTTGTGCTAGTGTTCACATGTATATATATATATATATGTATGTATCCAGTTGTTTGACTCAGTGGTCAGGGATCATGATTGTTTCATGCTAATGTTTATATGTATATATATTTAGGTATGCATGCCATTGTCTCACAGGGTCATCATGAATCATTCTCGTGGAGGAATGATTTCTTATGGAGGTGAATGGTATGAAGAGGTTCCTGGTTTATGAGGAATCAATTACGAAGAGTATCCCTCACATATCTACAAGGTTAGTATCACGTGGATATAAATTGATATTATATGTTTGTACTATGCCTATGTTTATGTTTTGGACAGGTAGTTTTGAGGGATACATCGAAGCAGTGTGATTGGTGGCATGCTGGAACATGCATAAATAGTGAAAGGACCCTCGAAGTAAGGTTTCTTGGTAGAGTCAGTGTGTGGTATATGGATGTGCAGTACTATTATGGTGTATATGTTGTACATGTTGTACTTGAGATGTTGTGTACATACAATTTTGTGTATATATGATACTGTGTAGATGTTGTTTATGTGGTGTCACGTACAGATGGTGTTATGTACATGATGGATATGCGGTGTTGTGTACATATTGTACTACATGCATGTTGGATATGCAATGTTGTGTGCATATGGTGTTGTGCACATGTTGGATATGCGGTGTTATGTACATATGGTGCTTTGTGCATGTTTCATATGTGTTGTTGTGTACATATGGCATGGTGTGCATGTTGTACATATGGTGCTATGTACATGTGGTGTTATGTGTATGATTGTACATGTGGTATTGTGTGCATGTGGTGTCATGTACACGTTGTACATGGGAAGATGTGTGCAATTGGTGTTGTGAAAAATGTTGTGCATGTGGTGCTATGTACATGTGGTATTGTGTACATGTCATGCACATGGGTTTGTGTACATGTGGTGTCGTGTACATGTTGTGCAAGTGGCATTGTGTACATGTTGTTCAAGTGATGTCGTGTACATTTGGTGTTGTGTACATGTCGTGCAGGTGGTTTTGTGTACATGTTGTGTAGGTGGTGTTGTGCACAGTTGGTACTATGTACATGTTGTGCATGAAGAACTATTGTACATGTGGTATTGTTTGTATGTCATGCATGTTGTGTGGTGCACAAGTGGTATTATGTGCATATTGTTTCATGTACATGTGGTACTACGTATGTGCGTTATGAAGTCATGGTGTCATGCCATATGTATTCATTTTGTTGTATTGTGTGTATCTATATGTATGGTGTTGTACACTGAAAGTAGGTGTATGTATATGTATTGTATTGTGCACCGAATATAGGTATATGTATTGTGTTTTTTTGTACACCGAGTGTAGGCTTATGTATTATGTTGTGTTGTACACTAGATGCAGGCCGTGTATGTGTTGTATGTCAGGTGTAGGTGCATGTATTGTATGATGTTGTATGTCATGTGTGGATGTATGCATGTGATTTACATTGTATGTATGTGTACGTGGTTGAAGAAAAGGCCCTAGGTGTTTGTCAGGTGTGGCAACCGATCCAATGTGCATACAGAAATGATTTCTTAAAGGGATAAGTATAGGTATTTTATTTCAGTTTTATTATGCAGGTGATCTATGATTCTAGTTTATTATGGTTACATGTGATCTATGATTCTGGTTTATGATGGTTACATGTGATCTATGATTTTGATCCATGATGGTTGATTTTTGAGCTAACCAGATGTGATATGTTTATACATGATAATTTTATCAAACAACTAATTTGACTTTTTGTGACTTCAAGTGAACAAAATTGCAGGTGTAACTTATTAATGGGCCACCGATGAGGTATGATTTTATTTTATTTTAATTTATTTTGAATCTGATGGATATTATGTGCTTGGTATAGGAAAGCATGCAATTCCCGGTTTGGGATGGTTGAAACCGATTGCAAGAATTAGCAACAACAACAAAGGAATTGAAACATGCAACAATATATTAGTAAAGGATTTCAGGAGAAAGGCCATTATTAGACACTGGTACCTAATAATATCCATTGATTCCATGAGCATGTGATGACCAATATGATGGTTTTGAGGCAGGTATATGCCTTTGTTTGACCTTTCGATGCGAGGAAGCCTTGCCAAGGGATGGATCGCCCAAGATAGGCGATGACAAGGAACTTGGAAGGTGAGTGACTACATGGAAGGGGGTGATCGAATTTCTCGAGGGCTAGTGTAGCAAAGAAGGGAAGGTCATGGAATAATTTGTTTTTGGTCATTTGCATTGTTATATGGAACCATATGCACATTGGTAGTGTGCCCTGGAACAATGAGTTGGTAATTGTTCACTGAGAGAGCGAGTGGTGTAGGATTGTAGCGTTGGAGATTGGATGCAGGTTTGACTTTAGCAGTGGATTCTGGACTTCCTAGGAAGGAGGTGAATCCTTGTATTACTTTGAGGGTGGAGGTGTGAGCCTCTATATTCGCTTGTTGTTGTTGCATACATAATACCCTTTTATTTTTTGGTTGAGAAAATGTGTATATTATTGTAAATATTGTATCAAGTTGGATTTATAAATCTCCATAGACAATATGGTTATTTTTTGGTTGAGAAAATGAGGTTATTATTGTAAATATTGTAATGAGATTTGTTGTAAATCTCTAGTAAGCAATATGTTGTTTTGTTCTCAGCATGATGTCATTGTAAATACTGCAACGAGCTGCATTATAAATCTCCATGGGAATTATGGTATGTTTTCAGTGGTTTTCTAGTTTATAGGAGTCATTGAACACCAAGGACAATGTTTCCCCAAGGGAGAGGGTTCTGTAACAACCCTAATCAAAATTCCATGTAAAATTTAATAAAGGAAAAAACAAGACCATGGTCATGGGACACATATTCCAAGTTGAATGTTTGGAAAAAAATCCTATTGGGGTGTTCATTTGGTTTATTATGGCTAAGGAAAATGGCAAAGGATTTGGAAAGGAAAAATGAAAATTTTGGAAATTTATCTATGAAAATAATGGAAATTAGGAGAAAAGGAATTTGAAAGGTCACAGGTTTCATGAGAGGAGAAAAATGAAAGAAAAATAATGGAAAATGAACAAAATAGAGTCCTAGTTGATAAAAATTCTTTTAAGGATCAGTTGGTACCTTTTTGTCAGTATTACCTTTTGTAAGTTCAGTTTTGGAGCTCTCTCTCCATTCTCTCTCTCTCTCTCACTCTTGGAAACTTGTTGTTCTCTTCGATCATTTCAACTTTGGATCAAGAAAGTAAAAGAAGGCAAATAGGAAGAAAATATATAGAAAGGAAGAGTAGGATTAAGCAGCTACAATGGGTTTACTTGCAGGTATCGATTTGCATGTGTGATTTCCTTGCTATATTTGGCATGCATGTTTATGCATGGGTGATATTGGTTCTCTTTCTCTCATAGGCATGGGTTTTGCTAGGTGTGATAGTGTTTTTCAATCTAGCCTTTCCATTTCTGGATGGCCATGGTGTGAAGGGGTTCTCATGTTTTGGTTGAGATGGATTGTCATATGGATTCGAAGTTCAATGAGGTGGATCTCAAAATGAAAGAACACATGGCCTAGTAATCCCTGAACCAGACTATGGATTGTGGTAAAGCCACTGGCCTAATGACCCTTGATATAGACTATGGGTTGCGGTAAATTTAGTTATTGTGTGTCTTGGTGGGCCTAGGAATCCTCGACTGGTGAATGGCAGGATATATATTAAATCTTAGAGGAAGTTTCCCTTGATCAGGCCTAGTAATCATTGTCAGTGAATGATAGTATATATAGTAAGCCTGGAGGGTGATGTCTCGGTTATGGCATAGTGATCCTTGAGCGGACTGTGGATTGCGGTAAAGCCTAGAGACTAGAAGACAGGAAAATTCCTCACAGTATAGGTGGATAAATCCGATGGCATCCACTTTTTTTAATGGCCTAGTGTTCTAGTGAGGATTGCGGTAAAGTTTGGTTTCTATTGATGAGGGTGAGGTGGTTTAGCCTCGGGAAGCCCTAGTTGGTTCTTTTGGTTTGAGTCCTACATTCATGTATGGAATATGGCATGGGGGTGATTGGCTAAAGAGAGATTTGGCTCATCCAATCTATGGTCAAGTGGAACGTGGCAGTCCCATACCGAGTTGGCTTTTGCATTCATGAACAATAGTTTATTTCCTTTGTATTTTATGTGTAAATGTATTAGATTCTATATATTATTTATGGTTGTTGTATCCTCATTATTTCTATTGTTTATATGTTGGTTATGAATGTGTTTTATGATAGTGAGTATATATGGTTCTCATCACATTTTTTATTTTTAAATGAATGATAAATAAATTTATGACCTAATAGACGATAATGCAACTAATGATATAAGGCATCAATGCTTCTTAGCGATTCTCAGATAAGTATGTGACCCTTATGCTCATATTTTTTGTTTAAATCTGTAGAATACATATTTGTGACATGTTTTATTGAATTCCTGGCATGGATAGTATGGATCCAGTCAAGTTCTTATTTAAGTAATTGCATTTTTATCATTATTCCATTGTTATCTTTCTTTCCTAAAAGTGTCATGGAGTTCCAGGTCACTGGTGACCTGAGCCCCGGGCCTAAAAACGTGGCTTAGAAATTGGAGTCATAGGAACATAACTACTTGGGAGAGTCACCAGTCGCATGCATGCCCATGCTGTGGGAGCGACTTGAGTGTCCCAACTCCACTCATGCCCATTTCATGGGAGAAACTGGGGGATTAATGCAACAAAAGTTAGTTTGTCTCGGGGGCTAGTCATGAGGAAGGTTTGGATGGCTCCTGGGGGTTCTGTTGCAGGTGTAGAAGTTATGTGTTGTTTTGTTCGATTGATTAAACCTCCTTAACTAACACATGGGGTGTTGAATCATATCATAGTAACTCTTTGTCACATGTTTACCCCGGTTAGTTGGTTACTTCGGTAGATGTGGGAGGAGGGAGTTACACATTATAAGCATCTAAATACTTGTTTTATAATACATTTCAAGTTGATAAAATTTTAAAAATCATAAAATTTAACTAAATTATAACTTTTTAAAATATCATTATTATTTATAATTATAAAATTAATTTGTATAAGTTAAACATATATACGTTTAAAATAACATGTAACAAGGTTTCACTTTATTATGGATATTCTTAATCTATGAGTAGGCTTTGACAAAGAAATCAGAATGCACATAAAAAAAATATTGTTTTCAAACATTAAATCACATACATACATACATACATACATACATACATACATACATACATACATACATACATACATACATACATACATACATACATACATATATATATATATATATATATATATATATATATATATATATATATATATATATATATAATTGGAAATACATCCAACTAATCCCAAATATGAGAATGGGGGTTGAGATATTCTCTTAATCAAATCCCAAACCAACTCTAAACTTATCATGTAAGCATTATCTCCAAGTACCTCCCTTAATGCTTACATTACTAACAAGAATCCCAAACCAACTCTAAACTTATCATGTAAGCATTATCTCCAAGTACCTCCCTTAATGCTTAGATTACTAACAAGAATCACAATTTAAAATTTACATATAAGTCACATCTATATGATATGGTTTTCATTGGCACTTCTACCCAATCTAAAATCTCACAGACCATTTTCTTTCTCCACCACAATCTTCGAGCTTCCCACTTGAATCATTTAAGGTATAACTATCTCTTACCATCATTGACGTATTTGTAATGATTAACAATATTGACATACTTTATTCTACCAAGTTAAATATCTCTTATTAGTTGTTGGGAAAAAATAGTCAAGTAACTGAACCATCCCATGGACAAAATCCAATCTGTCGGATGACATAGTTTGCTGTATCTGGCAGTTATCTAAGATAGTTGTCTAGGTACTGAATGTGCTCAAATGTTAATCATACAACTAAAATATTCACATAAAAACTTAGAAACATATAAGGATAGCCTGTAGCTGACATTCTTGGCTTTACATGACCCATCAACTTTATAAGAGAAGGTAAACATAACCAAATCAATGATAATTTCTCGTGGCACTATATACAACAAGAACCACCAATTTGAATTATGCTACTTTTTTTTATAGTTAATTATTTTTAATTCACAAACTAACATAAATATAAGATACGTAACCAATATTTGTACCAAAGAAAATCAAATGCTTTTAAAAAAGAATGACTAGTCAAAACCATTCAAAATGTTTAATTCTCCTAAAGTGTTTCATCTTGGCTTGCGTCCTCATAGTGTCCATGATATCATAAGGCTAAGCTCAATCACATTTACCTGTATTATCTACTAATATGTAACCAACTATTGCATCTAAATTTCCAAGTTTTTTTTGGTCTGCGATCTTGTGTCCAATCAGATCACCAAACAAAGAAAAAAAGACCAATAAAACAATAAGAAATCCCCAATTCTGAATGATCAATCATGCAGCAAACAACCGGTTCTACGCTATTAAGAAATGATATCACACTTGGAATCTTCCCAAATCGAAGAAAGGTTTTGAGTTAGATGCTGATCTTGTGCTCCACTCAAGTGATCTACTATTTCCGCACTTGATCTCTTATCCGTACACACAATCACAACCAATCAAAGACGATAGGTGATCTTCCTCAGAATATTTTTAGATCAAAATAAATAGAATCGACAATAAAATATGTTGAATACACATTCATATAGTGGAAGGAACATAATTCCATTGATCGTAAAAGAAATTACAATGTTTATACCTTCACCTCAAATCTTCCTCTCCATAATCTGATAGAGTTTCCCCACTATTTGCAGGAAGTGAGCATGAAGAGAAACATACAAGTGGAAAAATACCTCACAAGATTTCTCTAGCAGAAAAATGGCACTATAGGCTCAAGATCCAAGCTCTCCAAAAAATCATATAGCTCTCCAAAACTAGTTCGACCCTTCAAATATTCCAATATAAATAGGTAGAAGAGAGGTCCTAAGAGGATGTATGTAGATGCTTAGGAAGATGAGAATTCATAAAAAATTCTAACCGATAAGTCCTAGCCAGCTCAAATAGGTGAAAAATCAAACTGATCTCCTAGGGACTAAGGCACTCTAGAAATCGTCCCTGGACACTAGCACTGAAAGGGATAAAAAAGTCCTCGTATGCACCCATAAGGAATTCCTAGGAGAATATGGAAGGCTCTAGATTCACACACAGGCCTTCATCCATATGTCCAAGGGTCAAACTGGAGAAAAATGAGTATCATGTGATGAGGTCCATCATTAGAGATATTTGGAGGGGTTAATGGTCACATTTTTTCCTTCTTAGATCTATTTTCTTGATTTTTTATTATTATTTTGTTTTATGATACTAGTATAGGTGGTGATTAAGGCTAACATACTATGAGTGCTTAATATGAGGTTGAGTGCAGAAAATCATGATTTATTAAGAATTTTTATAGGGATTTTATCATAAAGACTTGGAGGAGACAACATGGAGAAATCTTGGAGAGATTCAAGGGGGTTGTCCACCCTCCTTAACTCTCAAAGGCAGCCAAAGGATCCTCATGAGATCCCCTCCAACAATTCGAATTCCAGAGGTGGCCAAGTGACTCAAGAGCAAGTGCACTCAATACTTGTTTACTTGGATTCAAGTTAACTCAATCACCCCAAAGATTCTTGTTTGGTCTCAACCTAGTGTTCCTAAATTGAGTTCATTAATTGTCAACCAGGGCTGGTAAACTGCTGAAGTGTGGTGCACTATATATGCCTAGGTAATTGTTTCTCACTACGTTGTGTTTAGTGTTTTATGATGTTTTTGGTTTTATGGTTTTATGTTCACAAGGGAAAGAACTAAATGCTGGTGAAAAGAAGCTACTGGTTAAAAACATAGTGAAGCCTGCACTATGGATGGAAAACAACAAATGCAAAGCTTGATAATGACTCCATTGCAAAGAAACAAATCACAACATAAACTTGAACGTATCCAATTCATTCATTAAAGATGTGTTGGAAGAGCTGGAGAAATGGACAAGTTAAGTGTAAATGGAGTTCTCCTAACTAAACAATCAACCAATCAACTTACAATGTTACAACATCTCATCCATGGTTAAAGGTTTATTGAAACATATTTGGAAAAGAACATTTGTAGCATCATAAGATTTCTACTCTAAACTAGCTCCTAATTTTGTTCTGCAACTCAATCTAGCACCACTAGGCCTCACTCAAAAGTTATAGATTTCTTTTTAGAATAGTCTTTGAGAAAAGGCTTGTTTGTGAAATGGTAAAAAGGTTGCAAAATACTCCAGGCCTTAGACTGATACTACCTTCTGTCTAGATAATTATGTATTAGTATGAGTTTGGAACAAAAGAAGTTTTGTAAATAATGAAGACCGTGGTATTTAAATTTAACAACTAATGCAATTTAAAATTCAATGGATAGCAACTAAAATTGGAATGTTAATACAGTGAGCTAAGACTATACTAGGGTGCTGCTAGTCTACAGTGAACATTGTTAAACTGAAAATCCATTATCAAACTGGAAATGAAATGACAGAGCTGAACTAAATGCAATCTACCTCCGGAGTGTTGTAACTAAATTAACATGCAACTAGTCTTATGGAATTCTACAGTCCATCTCGTCAATAAGAATGATATTTTGGAAGAGTTTGTAAAAAAAATATGGCTGTATTATTCGATGTAGTTGAACATAAATGTAAGACTGAAAGAAAATACAACTAGAATCTAAGTCACCACAGTTGTTTCTTATTCGTTGTTCATGATGTTTTGGAAAAGTTTGTTTGAGTAAGACCGGCTGTGACACTTAGTATAAACAAGCAACTAAAACCCACAATACCACAGCTATGACTTATTCATCATAATGATATTTTGGAAGAGTTTATTAGAGTAAGTTTAATTGTGATAATTAATGAAAGGAAATGCAACTAAAATCTACAACACCACAGCTATGCCTTATTCATCGTAATGATATTTTGGAAGAGTTTATTAGAGCAAGTATAACTGTGATGATTAATGAAATCAAATATGAACATAAACTTCAGAAACTTATCTAAGCTAGAAATGAAAACGAGACTAAAATACTTATCTAAACCGTATAAACAAGGCTGCTCAGGAGGCAGGCACCCTCTACCACCAGAGTAGCACGAAATCCACTTCAAGATTGACTCAACGCTTTCAAGGAAATGATGTATTTTTCATTAAAGAGATATTACTTCAAAACAGAGTGTTTTCGTACTTCTGAAATCTAGCAGTAAAACCCAAAATCTAACCAAAATCTAACCTTGTCCCTCGGTTTCCCGAGCTACATTTATAACAAATTTACATAACAGAATCCGAGATAATCCAGGGATAATTGTCTTTCCATATTAAAATCGAACTAGAACTCTAAAGGTGGCATCGTAATATGACTAAGGACATATGGACTGTCCTTGTCCTATTAGGAGTCTATCTCCTAGTTTGAGTTCCCACGTGCATAACCACGTACAGAATTCCGTTCAATCTTCGTGGAGAGAAAAAAATGTTGAGGGCATGATCTGGAATATGACCATGTGTGGTTTTCTCTGAGAGGACACCTGGAACCTTCTTAGACATGAAGACAGCTGCAGAATTGGCAACTAGCTACAGAATGTCTGCATTATGTAGCTAGTCCTAGTTCAAAAAGTACTACAATGACAAAATCATAAAAACATAGCAAGTTAGTCATAATATTCATTCTTAAAGCAATTTTAACTAATTTCATGGATAATTTGAGCCTGGGATTAATAATGGACAAAAGAAATGGAGTGGAATGTGGTGGAAGAAAGAACATTCTTGGAGCTCAACATACCCCCACTGCTAGATTCTTGCATGTCCTCATGCAACTATTCCATGAACTCTCAGACCTCTGCAAGAACATCCAACCCTCTTCTTCTGATTTTCCTGGTAGTTAAAGGCCTTCTAGGCTTCCTGATGACTAAGTTGAACCTTAAATTGGTAAGTGCCCTGATTAACTTTTTGTTTCTCTTTTTCAACTTTTCATTGGCCTTTTCCACTTTGTCCATTTGTAGAGACAGGGTTGAGTTCATACTGGTTTTTAGTTTAACTTGCTCCCTCAGAATACCATTCTTAGTCCTGATATGTATATTAAGTACTTCTAGCTCGTACTTATCTCTTCTTAGCACATCTATTTCGGACTGTGGAGGACTAGGGGTTCTGTCTCTACTCTTTGAAGCTTTTCTCTCCAATCATTGAACATTCTTGCTGTGATGGGTCTATTTCAGGGGCTCCTTCATCAAATTCTTCCTCAGTAGGTGTCTCTTCATCTTCTATGTTTATAACCCCAGTTTTTTTAACCCCTGTCTTCTTTATTATCCCTCTAAGTCTGTGGCTTCTTCTCGGTTGAGATGGCCATTCTCCTTTTTCTCTGGCAAATTTTCTTATGATCCTCTCTTTCTTAAGCTGCTTCTTAATCTGAACTAATTTTTCAGAAATCATTTCTTCACTGCTTTCCTGTATTGTTTTACCAGTTTCAGTTTTAGAGGATTTCCATTTTTTGCTTCTTTTTGTAGGCTTATCTTCAGGTGGAGGTTCCTTT
>JAXQQM020060332.1:0-45719 GCA_034641835.2 Pinus albicaulis | reverse complement strand
TTTTTTTCGAGAAGAAAAAAACGTACATTATATATATTATATAAACGGTACATAATACGATACCACAGGATGAGGCCAAATTCGGCGAGAATAATCAGATTCAACCATAGGCGACGATGGTTAACCAGCGCCCCCAAACATAGAACGAAAGGCGTCCATATCATATGCTCAGCTAATGAAGCGAGCGAGGAGGATAACCCTGAAAATGATAGAATGATTAACAAAAGATATAAATAGTAATGAAAGACCAATGTATGTGCCAATGGCGAGAAGACACATAGATCGGAAAACATCAATCCGGATGTGGTAAGAGAATGGAGCGAAGAGACATATCCAAATGTGAGAGGAAAATGAAAGGAGGGACATGTACGGGAAAGTGATATTAGCAGAAGAATTGTAGTCCCTATCCAAAAAAAGAGGCACATTCGCTTGAGAATAGAAGAGCACTCTGCACGAAATATAGAAACATTAACCTGGGCGCGTTGTATTCACTCAATGCTCACGACAAAGAGAGAGAGAAACGGAAAGATACGGCGCTACTTCTGTGGGGTGGAAAAGATAAACACATAAAATGAGATCATCACCCCATAGTGAATGTCAAAAAGCCCAAATTCACAACAACGGTACAAAACATGGAATGACAATATCGATTTGCCGAAGGTAGCACCATCTCGAAAAGTGAACACATGATACCAAAGTCGTGGCTATAAACCCATCTTTGATAATCCATCTGCCCTTGTATTGTTGTCCCTGTAGATGTGACAGATAGGAGGCTTGTTGAGCATAGACCATAACCGCCGAGCACGAGAAACCCAGCCTTGTAGTCCAGATGGGATGATAGCCAGTGGGTTAGTGATCCATCCAATAGCTATCCTTGAATCTCCATAAACATGAACATCTTTGAGCTGTAAGTAGATGGCAAAACGCAGGCCTCCCCAAAGAGCAATGACCTCCGCTTTGTTGTTGGTACCATTCCCTGCATTAAAATGAATATGGACCCTTTCCCTTTGAGATATCTTAATCCATGTACCACATCCCATAACCCCATTCATGCAAGCACCATCAAAATAGATTGCAGGGAAAGCCACCTCATGTGGCCGAATGCGAATGGAGCAATCCAAAATAGGCCTAGGCATCGTAGGACCAACTTCCATCCAATTAGAAATAGCAGAGAAAATACATGGGATCTTAAAGGGTGTGTTTTCGAAGATCATTTTATTTCTACCCAGCCAAACCTCCCATAAAAAGAAGAAGGGGAGAGATCTGTAATTCCCTTTTAAATTGTCCCAATCCGACACCACAGATATGAAGTCAACCGGGACCCATGAGGGACCCATGAAATGTACAGAAAAGAGTCTCCATATATTGATAATAACTGGACAGTTGAAGAAAAGATGTACAGAGGTCTCCGAATCCGATAAGCATATATGGCACCTGAAAGGGCCCGAAAATCCCCTCTTCAACAAATTATTTCCAGTTAGGACCTTGTCCTTCCACACTAACCAGCCAAAGAGTAAAATCTTCGTGGGAATGTTCCTCCTCCAAAACCTATAGAACGACCTGCTAACCTGATCCACATATGCAGCCAAATTAATATTCCTGTAAACATCTTTGACCAGCGGAACACCATTCTTCGTGGGGCCGTCCCAGACAATCTTATCACCTCTGGAGTCCCAGCACAAACCCGCAGCCCGAAGCTTGTCTGTAAAATACCCCCATTCCTTCTCCTCCGGAGCTCTCAAACCCAATTGAGCAGCCATTTTAAAAATAGGTGCACCATATGACCATTCGTTTATAGCCTGTGAGAGATATAAAATGCCACGATGAGCAAGCCAGTGAGAAAGATGTGGGGATGGTCCGAGTTGTGGAGGAAAACCAATAACCTTGAAATGAGATATAGGAATACGTCTACCATCACGGAAAAGCCAGACAACCCTGTCCGCCATATGCTTGCTAACCTTTTTGAAACTGCCCCAAATGACAGATATGCATCATGGATGTATGAATTGAGTGGAGAGAATCTGATGATAAATGTCACCCACAATATATTTGCACCTAATAACCTCATTCCAAATGCCATCACTGCCCAGTGCTCTCCAGAAAGACTTGATTAGCAGAGCGATGTTGAAGTTCCTTGTGTCTAGAATACCCCAACCATCGTGGTCCTTTGGTCTGCACAGTTTCTGTAACTTGCATAGGTGAATTTTATGTGGCATCTGCGCCCTGCCCCATAGGAATTTTGCAATAATGGAATTAATAAGTTTGATAATACCATCTGGAAAATAATAAAGGTGACCCCAATAAACCATCATCTGGGATAGAACAGCTTGTATCATAATGAGTCGACCCCCCAAAGACAACTACCTGTGTGTCCACTTGAACATCCTTCTTCTAAACTTGTCAATGAGCCACATCCAGTCCCGGATCTTATAACCGCATGGTTTGATATTGAAACACAAATAAAGGAAACCCAATGAAGCTTCTCTTAATTCCATACCCAAAATGTCAGCAATGTGGGCCAATTCCCCAAGATCACCATGCTCATAAATGATAAATGACTTGTGCTTGTTGATGGCCAGCCCAGTAGCCAATTCAAAGCGACTAAAAATATAATGGACATAGTGCCAATGATCCCTGTGGATATGTCCAAAAAGAAGCAAATCGTCAACAAACATTGAATGCGTACAAGCCACAGAGTCAGAGAAGGAGAAGCCCATAGTGTGACCCTGCTGGACCGCCTTCTTAAGAATACAACTGAGACCATCCATGATAAGAATGAATATCAATGGCGACAACGCACATCCTTGTCTGAGTCCCCGACCAGCAGCAAAAAAGGTAGTAGGAACCCCATTTATAATAACAGCATAGTTCACAGTGGAAATACACGCCATGATCCACCGAATGATGTGAATAGGAAGCCCAACCTTCATGAGAACCAACATGATATATGCCCAATCAATCGAATCATAAGCCTTGTAAATGTCAACCTTCACCATGACTGCCTCCCTTTTCTCCGAATGCATAGAGTGTAAGATTTCTTGAGCAATTGCCGTGGCATCATGAATGGATCTCCCCTTGAGAAAAACATATTGTTCCTTTGAAATAAAAGTAGACAAAGTGTCCTTTATACGCTCAGCAATAATTTTTGATGTGATCTTGTAGAGGACATTGCAAAGTGCAATTGGTCTGAAGTCTGCAAATGTTTGGGGGTCATCCTTCTTAGGAATAAGAGCTATGAACGTTGAATTTAGACTGGGAGAGATGTAACCCCGAGTTCGTATCTGCTCAATCACCCTCGTCAAATCCTCCCCCAACAAATCAAAGAAATGGACATAAAATTCTGCGGGCCAACCATCCGGCCCCAGACATTTATCCTTAGCAAATGTTTTTAGGACCTTAATAACTTCATTCCCGGTGATCGCCTTATCCAATAAGGCAATAGCATCATCATCAAAAAAACGTGGGATGTGATCGAGCAGCCATACCTGGTTTTCCATATTTATATCAGACTGTTTTGTATAAAAAGAGGCAAAATATAGAAAAGCCTCGTTATGAATCTCCTGGCTGGAATGCACAAAGGACCCGTCCGATTTTTTTATACGCCAGATGGCATTTCTACTTCTCCTCTCATTAGCACATCTATGGAAAAATTTGGTATTACGATCCCCCTCAGCTAGCCAAAGAGCCCTGCTCTTTAACCTCCATGTGACCTCTTCAATCCGCAAGATTTCTCTTTTCCTAGCCCCCAGTCTTCTTAAACAATCCAGTGTTTGTTCATCAGGATGTATAGAGAGAAAAGAGTTTATGATCTTCTCCATTTCAACCTTTATCCACCTGAATTCAGCCCTTAACTGCATCTTCTTTTCTCGTTCCCATGTCTTAGTCATAGCCTTTGTTTTCTGAAGCCTAAGACAAAAGGAATCCTAGATCCCATCAACCATAGGCTCACATTCCTCTCTCCAAATACTCTCCACCAGCCTGGTATATTCCTGATCCTCCAACCAGATTCTATTAAACTTGAAAGGGCATCCCTTATCCATAGGCAGATTAGTGCATGTGAATGTAATGGGCATATGGTCGGAGATATCAGGCGCAATGATGTAAGATCTGGGACCACCCAAAATGTCAATGATTGAATCCTTAACCAATACCCCATCCAACCTTTTCCCAATGAAGTTATCCTCCGTTCTTCTATTGGTCCAAGTGGGCGCCAGATGGTGCGGCCTGATATCCACCAATCCATGTGAGAAAAACATGTCATTCAAATAGCCAGCCAAGGGGTCCAAGCGAGCCTTATTGCCCCAGACTTCATCAGCATTGAGAGCAGAATTGAAATCCCCCAAAATAATAAGATTAGGGAGGGTAAAGATACCTGACCCCAGCATCCTGTCCTAGAAAGCCTTCCTATTTGCATAAGGCGCATATAAATTGATCAAGTTGAAAGTGAAATCCATACCTCTGAGTCGTCCAGATAGCAACATACCACCAATAAAACTGAAAGCTCTAAAAGATGCGTGGACAGGATTCCACATGACCAACATGCCCCCGATCTGTCGCATGAACTTGTCGCAGCAACGTGCCAATTCTTTTTAATTTTTAAAAACAAATTTATGGCCTTTGTTCTATCTGTCATGGTCTCCTGACCGAAAAAAATCATCGGCTTCATTGAAACAAGCAATTCCCTTAGGCAATTGAATTTAGGGGCATCACCCAAACCCCTTATATTTAGTGAAATTACATGATTCATGGCGAAACAGAACAAGGGTTGCTTGCTCTAAGCGCCCTGGAGTCACACCTCGCCCCAAGATTACTGTGTGTGGGAATCTCAGAAAGGCCCGCATCATCACCTGTGAACAATGAAATAGATTTAAGTTTCTCTTTTTTCCGGCTACAAGCACCCTTTGCCTTCTTCTTGATGGACTTTAAAGCATCCGATAAGGTAGGAGAGTGCTTTGTTTTAGAGGATATCGGTTTGTCAAAAACCGTCAATGCAGCCAGGTCCAAGTTAGAATTTCTCATAAGAAAGTCGATATCACTACCAATGGAATTCCTAGAGGAATCATATAAGTTGAAGTTCCCAGTATTGTCCGGAGTGCACCGAGGAGATCCTAGGTATTTCCCCTCATCCTCACTATCATCGAGCAGACTACGGACCTTGAAATGCGAAGCTTCCTCCCCCACTTGCACGGACCGGAAGTCATCAGAGTCATCTCACAGACTACCAATCTTCAGGCTCGATTGATGCCTCCCAACATGACTGGACGGTTTAAATAAAGGAGGGTCAGTGGAAGTGGAAAAGGTGCCAACAGGGTGAATAGGAATCATAGATCTGCCAAAGCCCGAGTCGGGCATATTCAAAGGCCGTTTATCAGGGTTACGTTCACACCCATGATCGGTCATAGATATGGAGTTTTTAGCAGAAAAGGATGGGGCAGACGGAGCGAAAGAAGGACATGACACCGGTCCATCGGACACATTACGAATGGAAAAGCCAGGGCTAGTATCATGATTTGACTCAGGTTGGAGGACCCTATAAAGATTTCTAGCTATAGAAGGATGACTAGCCAAATTAGGAGGGATAACCGAATCAGGCACCGAGACATCATGTCCATCCGCTGTAATGTAAGCATCATCATCAGAGGAGGAGTTTACAGTAATACCTGGTTGCTGACCAGCCATCGAGGAGGAAGCATTGTATTGTCGACAAACACCATCCGAGGCCCCCACCGCCTGGTCCACCCTCGCGATGCGCATTCTCTGC
Organism: Pinus albicaulis; assembly: GCA_034641835.2. NCBI lineage: Eukaryota > Viridiplantae > Streptophyta > Pinopsida > Pinales > Pinaceae > Pinus > Pinus albicaulis. The sequence goes on along the minus strand of JAXQQM020060332.1, from coordinate 39,958 downwards.
AGACAATGATCTCTGAGGTGGCCCGTTTTGTGGCAAATCAGACATCGAAATGGTATTCCCCAGAAGTCAATACGTTGTCGATGTCGTCTGTCACTCCATATGAGATCAATATCACCTGGTAAACCACCCACGTAGTCCACTTCCACCAAGAGCCATGCGATCCTCTTATCAGCAGCCCCCACAATGCTCGGGTCTATGTATTTGGTGGAACCAATGGAGTCCCCTATCGATCTCAATGCTTTAAGAGTCCAAAATTCTAGAGGTAAACCCGGTAACTTTACCCAAACCACTCTGCAACGTGGTGCCTCCAGAACGGGATTGAAACCAATATACCAAGGGATAATCTGCATGAAGCTTCTGCCGCAGACCTAGGTACGCCCCATGACTTTGATCACATCATTCTGGTTCATGAAGTGGATACTAAACCAACCGTTCAACAACTTACTAACCTTTGGCGAGTAGCCGAGAATCGAATTCCACTTCTGGTTAATCTAAGAGGTGGTGTCAAAATCTTCCCTGTCCGGAAAAATCCACCTCCCAACCACAGCCCTTCTCTGCAAGCTCACCACCCTAGTGCACAGGTCATCATAATCCAGGTTTACTTCCTTGATATCCATCCTATGTTTAAGGATGTTCCTTTTCCCTCTGCGGCCACCACAGCCAGCGCCACGAAGTTTATGTCTACCAGGTCGATGTGAACAATTCACCTTAGTCTGAGCAGAAACATGGAGCGCCTATTTGATAATGGCATCATCAGTATCAAAGTCGACAGTGGGTCTCCGAGCAGCGAAAGACGATATGTCCTCCCGCGGGTTCTCAAAGCTGGAAACGTCCATCGTGAATTAAAGACACCTGTATGCCCGAGGTCACCTCCACCAAGTTGGCAGTACCGTCGCCCAGGTAGCTGTCAGCCGATATAGTAAGCCAGACCAAGATTAGAGTGTCCACACGCTCACCAGCCGCCGCTTCTATTAGTGGCAAATAGAATAATCCAAAGTTTGATCGAGGAAATTCTATGAATGAGAATGTTTTGCATCCCGATGGCCTTGAAACCGAAAAAATCAGGATACGTACTCGCCAGAGGAATTATGAGCATAGACATATGTCATGCCACCATCATAATAAAACACGTCTACCAACGTCCCAGCAATAAATGGTAGGTGTAACGTATCACATATCGCTGTGCATGCCTTAAAGAGAAAAGATATGAAATAATGGGATTTCAGATCCCCAATGCACATCAGAGATAGACCATCATCATGACGTATCCAAAACAATTACGTTGAATATAACCCAGACCATATAACACCTGCATTAATGAGGTACAGCCTGTTCCCACCTGATGTAAAAACAGGCCCCCGCTCCACCCTCATTACGTGCCAACCAGAAGAAGATAATGCTGGAAATATTTCAAATTTTGAAAGTAGACACCAGGAAATCCTGCAATCCGGGGAAAACTACCGGAAATTCACCAACACGTACATCTCTCTAATGGCTAACAGCAGCAACAGCATAGGCACCCTGGAAGAGTCCACCATTTCTTACGAAATCTGCACCCAACACTCTTGCAAGGCCGAGATATATAAAAAAAATTACAGCAGTAACCCCAGTCAGGGATGCATTTGGCCAACAGTCTATTATCTTCCAATATGCCACCCGTTGAAGACGATGAGGACTCAGTAGAACTATCTTGTTTAAACCTTAGACCCAATGGAATCAATATACCAGAACCTCCATCAATGAGCCATATCACCACCCCGCTCGGCCACTGGGAATGTTGATATGGTATATCGCTCTGAGTAACAAAAGAGCAGAAATAATCAAGAAGATGATCAAAACAACCTCGACCTCATCCGGAAAGCTCAACTCTCCAAATAGTAGCATTTTGATATCACTTTCACGATCTAGGGTGCCACAGATCCGGAAATCTTCAATCTTGAGGGGCCGTCATCTGGTTGGTCATGAATAGCCAACCCAGCAAACGAAACAAAAACCCTTACACAACGGCTCATGCATTGGACCAACTGTCCATAAACTCGTTGTCTCCAGTAGTGTAATGACAAATCACCCCGCGAAGAAAAACTAAACAGGGTAGCCACCAAAAGCAATAAAAAATGTCCTTTTGTAGGGTTCCAGATAAAAGAACGTCACAAAATGGCCGCCTTAGCCACCATAAGCATCATAAGAGACCATCATGGGTACCAGCTAAAATAAAAGATCAGCAGCACATCTGCAAAAAACGTAATATCCACCTACAGCCACATGATCTATTCTCCTTGGGTGCCAGCTACCCTGCAGCTCATACGCTACGCGGGCCTGTCAGAATCCGCCTACTGTTACCTCTTGCATCCATCCTTTGAATCATGAAATTGAAGAAGATTTGTCAATGTTGGCACCACATCCATTACAAATTCTCAAATTTCCCAGTGCACTCATCTTCTGCATACCTCGGTGTATCCTTATTTTCACCAACAGACACCGGTTCTACACTAGCAATGAAAGTTCACAACCCAAATTACCAATGGATAATCCACGTCCTATTCTGTAGTGTGCAAATAAAAAATCCATATGCTATCCCATGGACTTTCCCATTATGGATTGGAGCGATTGATCTCGTTTGCAAATGATTTTGAATTGGTCACGATTACTAACTTGAATTGGTCCACATTGATCTGATTTGACCTCCAAGACGTTGCAATGAGATTAATATTTTTGATCTGGTCCAATTTGTGTCTGGGTGAATTAGTCTTAAATGGCATTTCCATGGATTTACCAGAAGTTAGATGCTGTGTGATTAGAGGCCGAATACACCTGTAGTGTAATGCAACAATTATCAGTTCGTGTGGCTTCCTGCATATGGTGAGAATGCTGTAAGAGCACATGAAAAAGTATTTTATGAACTGACAAAGTATGTTATGAACTAGTTTTTGGTTGATTGGAGTCTTTGGTACTTTTGCTGAGGATGCCCCTGAAGATTAGATTTTGTGCGCTGTGTATTGCTAGTGTAATGGGGTGTGATGGGTAACACTAGCAATATGTATCTATGCGTGTATGATGCCCAACATTTTTTAAATGTAATTATATCACCTGTCTGTGGTATAAATGATGCAGTAGATACGATTGACCGTTGAGATAGATCAAGTTAACAAGAGGTGTGTTATATCCATGATTAGAGCCTGAATGTATAATTCTGTAGCGTCATGGAGAGTGATGTATATTGAATTAGCACTGTAGATTGTGGATTGAAGAAAATGATATGTGTGTGGAGTGAAATATAATTGGTTTGTCAAGGATGCCCTTGAAGATTGACTATTCTGCGATGGGCATCATCTAAATGATGAGTGCGTGGCTGTGTGGAAAAGTATATGTTATAGTTGTAGATTGCCTGCAAAGTTTATTATACGAATTTGTATGCTGCTGCAAAGATAATGGTGATATCTGAAATATCAACTGTGTAGACCTGTGTATGTCTGATCGTTGGATCGATATGGTAGTTTATGAGTCAGATTGCTGAAAATTTTGTGTTGTAGGATGATATCATGGTTTTGTGTTGAGAACATGGGTTATATTGTTGAGTGTGTTAATATTGTCATGTACCATAGATTATTGGTGAATTATCATGAGCCTTGTATTGTCATGATGTTGTTATAGGTGTGTGTTATTACTACCAGGGTTATGCCAATGTTTATCTAAGAATTTGTTGCTCATACCATGTGTTAACACTGAAAATGTTAATGATCCGATTGCCATTGTATCACTGTTTTCAAAATTTTCTAATGTCCTAGTCTATGTCGAAGTTTGAGTCATTTTCAATAAAGGTCAAAAAGAGTTTCAAAATTAAAGTACTTTTAAGTGTATAGGTGTTATTAGGGTTTTAGGTTCATAAAATAAGTTAAAATCATTGTTTTAACTTAAGTTAGTTTCGAAGGATATTTGTCGTTTGGGTAATAAAGTTACAACCACCTTGTCCAGGATAATAGCTACCTCTGTTTTAATTTCATTGTTAACACAGTGATGTAATGGAAGGAAACTATTTCTCTAAATTGAAGGTCATATTACTCACATAGTGAAAAGAGCTGCTATTTCTTCAGGGACCTGTTCATAGTGGTAGCTCAGTGAAAAGTGCAGCGATTTCGCCGAGATTTGGTTTATTACAATTCAGAGGTAAAGAAAACTATTTCTCAAGCATATAGGAGCATAAAAGATTATTTTTAAGGTGACTACCATTCATGTTTGAAGATCATTGAAGACCTCCTATGCTATAAACATGATTATTCTTTAAAAAAGATTAATTATTGTTTGACCTAGGAGGATTATTATTAGTGAGTGGTTACATTATCTATGCAACTAACCTATAGCTACCCCACTTAAGTGAAGCAGAAAACATAGTATGAGGTATCAATCGTTTAATGATATTGTGGAGTGTTAAGCATAATGGGATGACTTGGCGCTTGTTTTCAAATTATTTCAAAGCATTCCATTACTCCATATCATGATTATAGGCGCGAAATCAGAGGAGTGAGTGTTTTGTTCACTTGACCAAAGTTCTCTGTGCATGGTATAACTAACAGAAGTCATATCTCCAGTAAGCAATTTTAGTATTTCAAGGCAGGAAAACCAGGGCTTCATGTAGGGTTTTGCAACCAGAATTGAATAGTTGTGTTTGTAAGAAGTCTAACTGTTGGAAGATATGGGAAAAGGTGGTAATGTCAACAAGTCCAAGCCAACAAACACTAGGTTCGTTGATGCTAGGGCTAAACCTCAGTCTAAATCTACTGGCTGGTGTAAATTTCTACAAAATTTTTCTGGGGAGAATGTGCCTCTAGGTCAGGATTTTTCCGAGAGCTTTGATGGTGAAAAGGTCTAGCTGGGAAGAAAGACATTCAACATCTCCGAGGTCATCATAGCTCGTGCTACTCAAACCTCTGCAACTGGTGAACACTAATTCAAAAACAAAATGCTGCCCACAGAAGTAATTCTCTACCTTAAGCCTGAACATGTCAATGTTAAGTGGAATCCGACTGCATATATTTCCTGCTTTAAGGCTAAATGGAAACATGTGATCACCACAGTGAAAAAATACATTACATGCGAGGGTAGGTTCTCCTATGTCCACCATTATCAGTTAAGATTTATTGCTCATATTTCAGGAGATAGACCTATGAACTTGCCCTATTTTCTATATAAATCCTTGCTCAAAATGTCCCTAAAACTGTAGAAGATCCCTAATTACTCTTTGCACAATTTATATCAAAGGGGTCTAATTAAAATTATGATTGTCTACCATCTTAGAAAGAAGAATACCACTTGGGATAAGTTCCTGAGAGAGGAAGGATTTGGTAGCATAAACTCTACGAGAAGGGTAGGGAGGCCCAAGAAAAGAGATACCCATGAACAGACTAGTGAAACCCCTATCTCAAGTAGTTCTCAGCCTAACTCTGTCCATTCATTAGTTTTCTGCCAAGTTAACCCTCCCTCCATCTCAGTCAAAATGCTAACTAGAAGCTTGACTAGGAAAGTGTGAGACCCTATGCCTATGTCAACAAGGCCACTAGTTAATGAAGCCCATGTCAGCAGTTCACCAGTGAGCAGTTCACCTAGAGAACCTGAGACCCTAAGGGCATTCATGGAGGAATATACTAGAAGAAATTGAAACAGAAAAATGCTATGCCTCCTAAAAAGTCTATGTCAAAAGACAAGGAGAAAATAGCTTCCTCTTCAAGAGGCCAACCTAAGAAGAAGCTCTTCATGGCAAAAGAACTAGTGGAAGTCACCCTGGACTTCTAACATCTAAGCCTGCTTTGTCACCAGTGGAAGTCAACCCTAGTGTGAAAATATCAAGCCATGTTCCTGAAACATCTCATCAAGCACAACCAAGCAGTGGTACTTCTCTCACAGAATCCACTCTCTCACAGGTTCTGCTATCTCTTAAGAAAGGAAAACATAAAATGTCAGAGACTGTTATAGAGGAAGATTCTACTCTATATCAACTAGTCTCCTCCATTGGCTCTTCGATCAAGAAGAGAAAGAAGATTGTGATACACTCCTACTCCTCTTATGAAGATAACAGTGACCTTAAGTATACATAATCATAGTATGAGGAAGGAGAATATAGTAGATTCATGCATGGAGGTAAGAGGTTTAGGTTCATTCCAAATCCTTATATCCAAAGACCTCATATTAGGCCCAAGAATAAACTTAGACTAAACAATAAGTTGATTTCTAATCCTTCATTAAGAGATGAAATTATCAATATTGAGGAGAGTCCAAAAGATAAAATCAGGAAGAGGAAAAATACTTAGCCAAAGCATCAAAAATAGAGAAAGAGGTTAGATTAGAGGGTGACTAAACATGAGGCCATCAGGATTTTTTCCTCTATTATGGACCTATTAAGAATGAAGGAACAGGGATGCCTTTGGAGAAACTTTTCATTTTTGGGTTAATTTTCCATGTTTCCGGATATAGCTACTTTTTCTGCGAAGGTAGTAATTATTTATAAATATTAGCATATGATGAAACTGAGCTTCTTTTTTGTTTGCTGTCATTATGGGGACATCAAAAAAGGTGAATTGGAGGAGATTTCAGTTGTAATGGATGCTGTCAGGTGTCATGAATCCAACCCCCTCCTAATTTCAAGGTTCTGTTTTTCACTTTTTGAGGAGAACAAACACATGTCACTTTCACTGTTGTTTACATTTTTTGTGGAGTTGGTTTCACCAGAAAAAAGGAGGAGTATTCCAACAAAATACCGCATCATACAACCACTTCGAATTGTTAGCCTTCATGATGTTTACTTTATTTACGATATAGAACTTTGTATCAAAGTTTTAGGATAAGCCTCATCTCTTGCATGAGATTTTAATAACTTTTTGGAACATATTTACTCCTTTTGTGGAGATGACAATATCATGTTTTTGTATATATGTGACAAACTTCTATGAAGTAAAGGTTGGTGGTTTTATAATATTGACTCATATGATCAATACTTTTTTAGTGAATGAAATTGAAAGAAAATTCTAAGGACTTATTACCAACCCGGTGTGTGTATTGTTAATTTTCAGTTGTGTTTCCATATCTTATTATATTCAGTTGCAGCTTGCAATCCCTCATGCTGTTATGTGTTTTTATCAGTCTCTTGACATGTTCATGTGTTTCATCAATTTTTATAAGTCTCACACAGTGAGCTTTCTTGGTAAAATATATATAATAAAAGTGTAAAGAGCATCACTTATGACAGTTATTTTCATAATATTTCAATGAGAATATTGTAAGACTAGAAATAACTTTCTCTTGTTGAAATATTTTTAAATTGCAACTTGTGTTATTTTCTATCAAGAACAGTGGATTTATGCTTTGCAGACCCACTATTTCTTCTTCCATTTCAAATTTTCTTCTCCTCATAGGCTACAAACTCACTCATTTGATACCACATCAGGATCCAATACCCTCATTAGTAGAATAATGGATTTGACTAAAATCTATTCAGTGAATGAGAGTTTAAACCACCTACCAATCTTACAAACCAAATCATTAAATTTCCTTAGTGCTTAGAATGTGTCTGGTTAGGTGCTTGAAGCAGTCCAAGTGCTGATTTCAGTGCTAACATATTTTGGTGTGTTTTCTGGGAGATGAAGGCCTTGAAACGAAGTATTCTCCCGAGTCTCTTGTTTTGAATTGCTGATAATAAATTCTTGATGGTGAACAAGAATTGGTGACTTGAATAAGACAACAAATTAGTTCACTTGGCAAGTCCACAAAGAGGAAGAGGGGTTTTATTAGCCACCTGTGAAATTTGTTATACCAAAAGGTGGCTAAAACTCTTTGGAGCCTTCAAGGAACAAATTTTATTGCTATAAAGTGTTGGCTCTTGAAGACTCTTAAAGGCCTCATGCCTCTGTCCCAATCTTCACTACTGTGCCTATTCTACACTCATGAAATCCTGCTGATTCCCAAGAAAGAATACTGCTGCAAGCACCATTTTCCTTTTCCCCCTTCTTCCAAAACTAACCTCATCTTTGCCTTTCCTTTTCCCATGAAATCCTTCATTTTCATGTTTTTTCCCCTTTCCCCTTCATCATAATCCCTTTGATAAGGTTGAAGACTCCTTCTTTGCCTTATCGAAACCCTCAAAACCTTTGAAAATCATTGAAAAACTATTAAAATCACATTTTTTATAGTTTGTAGACTTAAGCCCCCTTGGGCTAGGTCTTTAACCCTTCCCTTCCATACGCCCCAGTGCTAGAACCAGGCACTGGACCTCCAAGCGCTTATCGCGTTGTCCGATTGCGATTAGCCCCTCCTCTTTAACCCCCGGTCATATGATTCTCCATATAAACCATGGCCCCGCAGTCGGGCGCCAAACCCTATCGAAAATAAATTTTCCGCCCCAAAGTATAAACCTTTGTTTATATTAATTTTTCGATGTTTATTATATTATAAAAATTTCCGCCAGTGCAAAATTCCAAATCGATATCCACTGTCGATCTGACCTGCAGATTGACGGCACACAATCCATTGCCCTGGTGGTCCCCGCCATCCATTCACCGTTGCAAAACCACGCGGTATTCATCGCACCGCTTATGAGAGCGGGGCGGTTTCTCCTATTTTGCAGCGATTCCATACACCGCCCGACACGTGGCCTTGAGCACTGTTCACAAAACCGCCGTTCATCGCGCGTTAAAGATCGGATGTGGACCCGACGCGATATTGACGTCTGCCGTCCGATCTGAGGTTGCTCATCGGACGGCGATCGCTCACCAAAGGAGCCCGACGGTTAACCGAGATACGACGCGGTCATTAAAACACCTTCGCCGTCGATCTGATCTGCAGATCGACGACCCATAATTCATCGCCCTGATTCCTCCGATTTGACTTTCCGCCTCCGCTCTCGACCGTCGATCTCTACACGATTGACGGATCCATTTCAAATTCCTTGCTGCCCTCCTCTGACCTCCTCTAATCAATCTCGACCGTTGGATGATGCCATCCAACGGCCATGCTCCCTCCACATGCCTTCTAAAGCAGTAAGCCTATACATGCAGGATTTTATAACATTTGTTCGTATTTTGCAGGGTTTAATGGTTTTTCCGCCATACTGAAGAAAATTCACGGGCTGAGGGTGACGATCCTCCTGCTTTTGATCCATTAAAGAAAATCATTTGTAGGGCTTTAAAATTTACATTTCATCAGTGTTTCATGAGGCATTGATGCCATATCACCCCTGTGCAGCCCTGCATACTAGCAAAACACAGTGAGTCAAGCACAGTTAGAGAGTATCAGTGCCGAGGACAAAATATATTAGAATGGAAGATTGAAGACAGATCTTCGGGTGTTACGACTAAGATGGTTTATCAAAGGCCTAATCCCCGATTAAAAACATAGTTAAAAGTAAATTCGTAAAGGATCATCAGACAGAAAGCCTCCACCGCCACATCTGAGGCAAATTGATTCCTCCCAGCTACCACAGTGCCACCTGTGCCTCAAAGAATTCAAATACAGGCCGAAGTTATTGATTAGGATCAAACATCTGCCTCACAACCCAGCCAGAGAATAAAATCTGCAAACAAACTTAATGACGGAATATCAGCAGAGTTACGTTGACATCACATAGAGCCTCAAAGGTCAAAAAGAGCTCCCACCGAGCCTAAATCTTTATGTAAACCATTTAATACAGAAGACACCTATGTAAGCTTCTTCATTGAGCCCCCCAAGGCCGAGAAGCCATTTAAGTCTGTATTAATTATCTTTAGAGATCTTTTATCAGATCTCACCTCCTCATTCTTCTATATATACTTCTGCAGAAGATGAGTGAGGGGTTGGTTGATGTAGTTGCTGAACATTGTAATGTAATTGAGCTGAAAACTTCTGATTGTAAATAGTATTCATTGGATCTTCGAGCTCTTCTTGTAATAGATAAGTTAGGTTGAGTCGAGAAGATGATTGCTAAACTAAAGCATTGGACTTAAAGCTGTAACTGGTTTGGAGCATCAATACAAGCTGATTTATGGGATCCTGGTCTATGTTGATGGTGATGTTTTTCTCATTGTAACTTGTCATTTTTTTTTTGTTTTCACTGTGTTTCATATTCTCTTATAAAGAACAACATGCATAGAGTTAGGACCTACTGTATATCAGTACCCTTCTCTGACTGAAAATCCTTATCTGAATGTTTTCTTCCAATCTGTGTTGTTTGGGAATGATTTAATTTAGTTTAAGCATAGGAATGTTGGCGTTCCCTCGTCTTATTTCCTTAGCTGAATATTATTCTTGAATGTTATGTTCAGTATTAGTTAAGTGAAGATGAACTGAGGAAGATATGGTGAGCCTTGGTCCCAGTTTTATTTCCACAACTGTCTGAATGTTTCCCTTGGAATGTGCTAAAAGCTGGCTAGTTTCAAAGTATTTACCAGATCTTAGGCCATTCTGTGTTGTCTTTGTGATTGTCTTGAAAGTGACCAATTAAAGCAATGCTAGGAGAGGATTTGTGGTGAGCCCGATCCGCTAGTTTCTACTCCAACAGTTGCCTTCAAGTTTCCCTTTGTTTTTATATGTTTTCTATTGAAAGTGTATCAAAGGCTGGCTAGTGTCAAAGTACTTACCAGATCCTGGATTTCTTTTGTGTCTTTCTTAAGTGTTTGTCAAAGGCTGGCTAGTTTAAAATTACTTACCAGATCCTGGGCTGCTCTTTGTTATGCATCTGTTTAATTTCTCCTTCTTATTGTGCCATTTCATTCTATAAATCAATCTTCAAAGAGATCCTTAGACATAGATGACTTGCCCCATGGACCACTTTTGCCTCTTGTTGTTCCAATTAAACCCTATTATGACTCCATAGCCCAATGGACTAAAACTTGTAATTATCTATCTTTTTGGCCGAAGCTTGTTCTATCTGCTTGCAACTTCTCACCTTTGAAACTCTTTGCATTTAGAACTTTCCACCTCAAACAGTAATCATGCTCAACCATCCAAAAACAAACAAAATCCTTGGCCTTCATAACTAGCCTAATATCATTACCCTAAACTTCAAAGACAAATCCATCTTTGCACTTATTGGAGAGATCCCTCTCCGGATTCAGGAGGGCTAGATCCTAGAATCCTAAAGTGGTTGAAACGATGTTGTTTCTGTGATTGGACTTTACCAATCTTGCTAATTACAGATAACTAACATTTCTAGCGACTCCACTGGGGACCGAACCCATAATCATTTTCATTTTAAGGTAGCCATAGGATATCAGAGATTTGTCTCGAAAAACATTTTCTATATTAACCAGCTGAGCCACCAACAACTAACATTTCTGGCGACTCCGCTGGGGAATAACTTCCCTTAAAATTTCATATAAACTTTGTGAGTTGAAAGCAGCCTTTTCAAGCACTACCAGGAAATGGTTATCATGATGAAAATTGTTGGAATCAGTGACAAACTAGGCAAACCCTAGGATTCTCATAAGACTTTATCTAACCTTGAAAAATCAGCCGGCTTAGCCATAAGAGTACACTGTCTTTGTCTCATAACCGTAGCTAAGTTTTGAAACAGAGTTAGTACATTCTTAGAAACCACACAATTGAAAAATAACTCACAAAACTCCAAAAATATTTCAGATTGGTATCCAATAAACATGGTAGTGGACCATAAAACCTTTTATCTCTGAAAAAGAGCTAAAAACTTCCACTTGGCGACTCCACCATTCTCAACAGGCCTTAAGACTCCACTGGGAAGAACCTTTATCATTGTATTATCATTCAAACACAGTCAGAGGACTGTAGGATTTAAATTTGTAAAATAGACTGGTTAACCTCTTAAAGATTGTCATACCTTGTTTAACTTTTCCTGTTTATTTGGGTCTAAAAAACACAACATAGTGGCTTCTAGAAAGATCACACTAGAGCCTATCCTGACCCTGATCCACCTGAGTTAGTTGATAACCCAGAAAATATTCTTAGGAACTCTCCTACGATTAAATTATCAATTGTTGTTAGATCACCTTTGAGAGCTAATTCAGTTCTTGAAAATCTTTCAGCTCTACAATAATCACAAGTTGACTTAGTAAATCCCTTTAGAACTAGGTGTCTTGGTGATTTAGATCAGTTAGATTCCGAGTCTTCACTTTCTTCTCCTGAAACAAGTGAACATCCTGGTAGTAGGGAAACAACACCTCCTGATTTACATTTCCTTCACAACTTAGGTGTCTCTCATCCAAGATCGGCTCAACAATCTACTCCTGGTCCATCCACTTCTGCTCACCCTACATCCACTGTTCAAACCACTCCATTCTAGCCCACTTTCCCTATTGTTAATCCACCTCTTATGAATCCACCCCCACTACATATCATGGCAGCATGGTATGCCCCCTTAGTCCTTCCTGTACCATTAGTCAATCTCCCACAGGAATATCAATCCAAAATTCCATTATATGATGCTAGCAATGTTACAACTGCATCACAACATGTGGATAAGATGAATGACTACTTTGGCAGAAATGAAATTGATGATGATTCTGTCAAGCTTAGATTATTTTCTTAGAGCTTAGGGGGAGAAGTAAGAAAGTGGTTCAAAGGCTTAACCCCCCATAGTATTAATGATCTCCAAGCCTTCCATCAAACATTCTTAAATAAATGGGAAGTGAAGAAGAACCCTCTCCAAGTCCTTTCTGATTACAAAAATCTCCATAGGAACACTGGGGAAAGTGTGCAAGCTTATTGCACTAGATTTAACAGTGTATACAATTCACTTTCCCCAGAACTAAAACCTCCACAAGGCTCAGCTTTAAACAAGTTTCCTGAAGGGTTTGACCCTGAGATGGCCTATCAGTTGAGAGAAAGAGATCCTGCAACTCTTGAAGAGATGCAAAAGGGTGCTCTTTCTGTGGAAGTCAACTTAATGGAGAAGAGAGCAAGAATGAAAAATGAAAAGAGAGTATCTTTTAGAGAGGAAAACACACCTTCTACTTCAAACTCAAAGATAGAAAGAATGATGGAGGAGATGATGAAGAAAATGAGCATCTTTGAGAGAGTACAAGCAAGCCAAAAAAAAACTGCTCCTCAAAAGAGAAACCATAACCAAAACCAGAATTTCAAAAGAAACCAACCTCCAAACAACCTTAGGGAAGATGATCAGCAGATCACTCCTCCCTTTCATCAAAACTATATAAGTGAGGTTGAGGAGACAGATGAGATAATAGAGGAAGATGATATTAACATGATGGGGGTAGATAATGATGACTTTGAGGTTCATTATGATAGAAAACAAGGTCTATACACACCTTATGGTGACAGAAGAGATGATGATGAAATTTATTATCAAGACATGGAAAATGTCATCATATAATCTCAAAAAGAATATGAACTTAGAAGAAAAACCAGTCAACAAACTCCCAACACCAAAACCTCTGACAAATCTTCACAAAACAACACTGGAACTAAGCCTAAAGTTGTCAAACAAAAGGACAACACAATAGCTGTAAATTCTGATATTGGTAAAGAGAAAAGCACTCAAAACGTTACAAAACAAAGTGTAGACATTAGTAGTACTAACATCTCAACTAGTACTCCTGTTAAAACCATTTTGTCAAATATAAATAGGACAAATCAACAAGCTGATGTTGCTGATAGATTGGCAGCTAGTAAGGCTGAAACAAGTTCCTCGAAGAGTCAAATTCCTTTTAGCCTAGAGCAGGAAATTTCAAAGATCAAAATCCCTGTTCCTTTGACTGAGTTAGCTGCCCAACATGTATATAGGACCCAAATTTTGAAGGCTTTAAACATAGAGGACTTTAATGACACTGTCAATCTTAACGATGACCAACCAGAGCTTATTTTTGGTCCAAATATTGAAGGTATGTATCAAGAGGGACCTGTTCCTCCCTTTTATGTGAGTTTAAACGTTCATGACAAGATTTTTCACAACGCTATGCATGATTCCGGGGCTTCTCATAATTTAATGCCTAAAGCTGTAATGGAGAGCCTTGGTCTAGAAATCACCAGACCTTACAAGGACTTGTACTCCTTTGATTCAAGCAGAGTAAAGTGTTTAGGATTAATCAAAGACCTCTGTGTTAACTTAGCTTAGATTCCAGCCAAATTATTAGTCATGGATATTGTTGTGGCTGATGTTCCCCCCAAATATGGAATGTTGCTATCAAGATCATGGGGGGCTAAGTTACAAGGGACTATGCAAATGGACATGACCTATGCGACTATCCCTGTTTTCAATCAAAATAGAAGACTTTACAGGGAGTCTCATATGCAATACACAGTTACAAGCCAAGACAGACCACATAACTCTCCCCTTTATTCTGTAAATACAGGCCTTGATTCTTTTATTATGTTCGATGATGAAACTTTTAGTGAACGAGTGGCCTTGTCTAATTTGATAACAGATAGAGAGGAGGAGGAAGATAACGTAGGAATGTCTGAACTATTTTCTCAACCTGAGAACCCTAGCAAACTAAACAAAGGTCTTGAGCTACAAGTCATGAGTTCATTACTCTTAAACCTTGACAGTCGAGCAAGTATTCCTCAAATAAACGCAAATCTAGGGGAATCAAAATGATTACAACTAAGTGCTGATTTTCCACTACAATCAAAGAGCACGTTAGTTAAAGAGGACAGTAACTAGGATGAAACCAAGAATAGTCCTTTGTGGAGTATGTATTTTGATGGATCCTGCACTAGAACTAACACTAGTGCAGGTGTCTGGATTTCCAACACTGAAAATAACCATACAGACTGCATTTCCAACAAATTAAACTTTCGGTGTTCCAATAACATAGCGGAATATGAATCCTTTCTCCTAGGCTTACGTCTATTGAAAAAGTTAGGAGCCAAAAGAATCAATGTGTATGGGGATTCAGAGTTAGTCATTAGGCAAGTCAATGGGGAGTATAACGCAAATCATCCCAGACTTAGGGCCTACCGAAACGATGTCATGGACCTTTTAAAAACATTCGAGCAGTCCAAATTGATTTTTGTCCCAAGAAAAAGAAATATTTCGGCCCACAATTTAGCCTTTGCAGCTAGAACATGCTTAATACCATATAACACTAAAGATTGCACAACTCAGGTAAAATTTAGACCAGCTGTGCCTGATAATAAAAAGTATTGGCAGGTGTTTAACGGAGACAAACAAATAGAAGACTTCATGCAATTCAGAAATGAATTCGAACTACACAGTTCGGACTCAGACTATGATACAGACTGCAGTGAAGAAAATTTTCTTGGTGAAGAAGAGCCCTCTCCTGAGCTTGTCAATATTAATCTTCCGACTAGCAAAATAAAAAACAAAACAGAGATGAATGCAGAGTTAGAAACATAAGAGTTGGAAACTCTGCACTCTAAAGATAAAAGTTTTCCTAAGGGTCTGGCCCCTTTAGAAGAGTTGTTCGATTTTAACGATGTGGCAAATAAACCAAAATCGGAACCTGTAGAGACTAAAGTGGAAGAGTGAAATATAGGCAGTGAACTTAAACCTATGATGATTAAACTGTCTAAGACTTTACCAGCTCACATTAAACTCAAATACATAGAGTTGTTTAAAGAGTTTTCTGATGTTTTTGCATGGAGTTACAAAGATCTTAAATCCTATGACACTGAAATAATACAACACAAAATTCCTCTCAAGGAACACCAAAAACCATTCAAACAGAAGCTGTGCAGAATAAACCCTGTCCAATTGCCTTTGGTTCAGAAGGAGATCATGAAAATGTATGATGCTGGTATTATTGTCCGTATTAGATATTCTGAGTGGGTGTCTAATCTGGTGTCAGTTAGGAAGAAAACTGGAGAGATCAAGCTTTGTATAGACTTTAGAGACTTGAACAAAGCTTCATTGAAAGACAACTACCCTTTACCAAAGATGGATCATATTTTACAAAGGGTGGTAGGGTCTAGAAGAATTTCTTTGCTTGATGGCTACTCAGGGTACAATCAGATCTTAGTTCACCCTGCTGATCAATTAAAGACAACCTTTAATACACCATGGGGCACTTTCATGTATGTGAAAATGCCCTTTGGTATAATGAATGCTGGAGAAAATTTTCAGAGAGCCATGGACATAGCATTCTCGGAAGAATTGGGCTACTTCATCATTATATACCTTGATGATGTCACTGTGTTTTCAAATATAGATGAAGAACACTTAGCACACTTAAGGAAAATTTTCGAGAAATGCAGAAAGTTTGGGATATATTTAAACCCTAAGAAAACACTGTTTGGGCTCCAAGAAGGTAAAATTCTTGGGCACATTATTTCAGAAGAGGGTATTAAGATAGATCCAAAGAGGATTGAGGCCATATTGCAAATCTCTCATCCTCGAAACATCAAGGAGTTGCAATCTTTCATTGGAAAGATTAAATTTTTGAGAAGGTTCATCCCCAACCTGACTGAGCTCCTTAGGAATATCACAAACATGTTAAAGAAGGAGCAAGGGGTAAAATGGACCTTGGAAGCAAAGAAGTCCTTTGAGCTAGTGAAACAAGCGTTAACCAAAACACCGGTTCTAATAAGTCCCGATTTTTCAAAAGATTTTTATGTTTTTTCGTTTGCATCAGAACATACCATAACTGCTGTCCTTTTACAGAAAAATCCACAAGGACAAGAGCAACCTATCGCATTCTTTAGTAAGGCATTGAGGGACTCCCCTATGAAGTATAACATTATGGAGAAGCAAGCTTTTTCCTTGGTTAAAGCTTTGAAAGACTTCAGGATCTACATCCTTCACTCACACATCATTGCCTTTGTCCCAAATTCAGTTGTTAAAGACATTCTAACACAGGACCCAGACGGTAAGAGAGGTAAGTGGATTGCTGTTATTCTTGAATATGATTTAGAGATAAAACCCACTAAACTCATCAAAGGCAAAGGTCTAGCTAGATTAATGGCTGAATTTTTTTTTGAAGTGCTTAATATTAATATGATTGATGCTTTGGATGATCAAGAGGAAATCTAAACTCCCATTTTTGAAAACCATTTTATGAATTCCTCTTGGTATGCTGATATTGTTTATGTTTTGCTTAATTTGAGTACACCTCCTAGTTTGACAAAGACAAAGGCAAGGTTTTTAAAATTGAAAGCTGTAAACTATTGCATTATAGATAAATGTCTTTATTGGAAAAATGCAAGTGGTGTATTGCTTAAATGTTTGCCTGAGTTTGATGCAGAGAAGGTTAAGTACCAATTCCATGAAGGAGAGTGTGGAGGTCATTTGTACTGGAAGACAAAATCTAACAAAATTTTGAGGGCTAGTTTCTATTGGCCTACTCTTTTCCATGATGTGCATAAGATGATCATAACCTGTCATAAATGTCAACTTTTTGAAGGAAAAAGAAAACTGCTACCCCTACCTTTGCATCCAATCACTGTTGAAGCTCCTTTTCAACAGTGGGGACTCGACTTCATAGGAGAAATCCATCCACCATCTTCTGCCCAGCATAGATGGATTCTCACTGCCATAGACTATTTCACTAAGTGGATAGAAGCCATACCTTGTAGGCAGGCCAATGATTCTGTTATTATAAAATTTATGGAGACTAATATTCTCTCCAGATTTGGCTGTCCTACCAAGATTATCACTGATAATGCAACAACATTTGGATCAAAGAAGATGGTTGGGTTCTGTCACAGATATTAGATAACATTGGGGCATTCCATGACCTATTACCCTCAAGGTAATGGACTTGCAGAATCCTTAAACAAAAGTTTAGTGAACATAATCAAGAAACTGTTGGAGGAAAACAAAAAGTCTTGGCACACAAGGTTGGTCCATGCACTTTGGGCTGACAAATTGACTTTGAAGAAATCTATTGGTATGTCACCTTTCCAGCTTGTGTATGGTACTGATGCAATTTTTCCAAACAGCCTTGGTGTACCAGTGATGAAGTTGATTCAAGAGTTGCAAACTGAATAAAATGACATGATCAGAAGAATAGATCAGACAATTCATCTTTAGCAAACCAGAGAGGAGGTCTATAACAAAGCATTGCAGAAACAAGACAACATTAAAAATCTTTTTGACAGAAGAACAAAGGCCATCAATTTCAAGATTGGGGACAAATTTTTAAAGTGGGACTCAAGGAGGGAGGACAAGGGCAAGCACGGAAAATTTGACAACTTATGGTTTGGCCCTTACTCTATTCATTCAACTGCTAGTAACAATGCTTATTTTTTACAGGAGTTGAATGGAGTAGAATTGTTTGGGGGTCCTGTCAATGGCAGGATGCTTAAGCATTACTTCTCTTGATCCATGTTATGTTCCGGAAGCCTTTTATCTTTTTCTCATTATAAATACTTCACCCACCATTGCATTCAAAGTTATAAAAATTGAAAATACAAAGACAAAGAAAAGAAAGAAAAGAGGGCAGAGTGTGAAAACAAGAAAGGTATAGCCCCATAACAAAAAAGAGAAACAAATCTGAAAGTGTGCAAGCTTAAATGCCACTCCTGGAGAATGCACTTCTAGTTAGTCAAACTGTCTAATCTTGACTAATTAGCTTTAAATTTTCTGCTAATAGGACAGTGAATTCGATTTGCCAAACTATTTAATCTTGGCTTATCAGTAGATAGATTAGGATAGAAATTGAAGGTTCAAACATGCTCAAAATATGAACCTAGGCTTTCAAAGAGAGAATGACTCAAATCTGTCTCAAATTCCGAGTCAAGAAAGATGTAAATCCGGTTCTAATCAGCTCAAAATCTGAACCAGTTAGCAAAGGAAAGACAACTGAAATAAGAGTCAAAACAGAGCTGTAGAAAAAATGAAGGAAATGTTTTCAAATTTCAGATCTTAAGCCTTCCATTTTGTTTTAAAATTTTGTGCAAAATAATGTCTGTGTGCAGTTTATTCCTATGCCATAGACCAGCATCAAGTTAGACTGTTCAATCCTGACTTGAATGCTTTTAAATTTATGTTGTAGAATTTATAGAATAAAGTCTGTTGGACAGTTCAATCCCAACAGACAATAAATTAGGTAGAGAATCATATGGGCTCAACTGATTAATCTGAGTCCATGGAGAAATAAGGAGTAGAAATAGATTAGATTTCCTGCTTTCAAAAGAATAAAATGTTGTAAAAGATTTTTCCAATCCAAGTGCACTCTAATGAAGAAAAAATTCTAGATCAGTAGGATTGGGTAGGTAGAAAGCTTGTATTGATGAAGATCCATTGTTTTTGTGACTGCTAATATGTTTTCAGAACAAATAAGATCATCCACAGAAATAAAGGCAGCCCAATGAATGAGGCAACTGATTAGCCTCCCAGAGAATGCAAGTCTGAAGTTCTTGATGCCTTCAAGAAGGCACCATCCCCAAGTGGAGCCACTGATAGCCACCTGTGAAATTTGTTATACCAAAAGGTGGCTAAAACTCTTTGGAGCCTTCAAGGAACAAATTTTATTGCTATAAAGTGTTGGCTCTTGAAGACTTTTAAAGGCCTCATTCCTCTATCCCAATCTTCACTACTGTGCCTATTCTACACTCATGAAATCCTGCTGATTCCCAAGAAAGAATACTGCTGCAAGTACCATTTTCCTTTTCCCCCTTCTTCCAAAACTAACCTCATCTTTGCCTTTCCTTTTCCCATGAAATCCTTCATTTTCATGTTTTTTCCCCTTTCCCCTTCATCATAATCCCTTTGATAAGGTTAAATACTCCTTCTTTACCTTATCGAAACCCTCAAAACCTTTGAAAATCATTGAAAAACTATTAAAATCACATTTTTTATAGTTTGTAGACTTAAGCCCCCTTGGGCTAAGTCTTTAACCCTTCCCTTCCATACCCGCTGGTGCTAGAACCAGGCACTGGACCTCCAAGCGCTTATCGCGTTGTCCAATTGCGATTAGCCCCTCCTCTTTAACCCCCGGTCATATGATTCTCCATATAAACCATGGCCCCGCAGTCGTGCGCCAAACCCTATCGAAAATAAATTTTCCGCCCCAAAGTATAAACCTTTGTTTATATTAATTTTTCGATGTTTATTATATTATAAACTTTTCCGCCGGTGCAAAATTCCAAATCGATATCCACCGTCGATCTGACCTGCAGATCGACGGCGCGCAATCCATTGCCTCGGTGGTCCCCGCCATCCATTCACCGTTGCAAAACCACGCGGTATCCATCGCACTGCTTTTGAGAGCGGCGTGGTTTTTTTTATTTTGTAGCGATTCCACTCACCGCTAGACGCGTGGCCTGGGCACTGTTCACAAAACCATCGTTCATCGCACGTTAAAGATCGGATGTGGACCCGACGTGATATTGACGTCCGCCATCTGATTTGAGGTCGCTCATCGGACAGTGATCGCTCACCAAAGGAGCCCGATGGTTAACCGAGATATGAAGCGGTCATTAAAACATCTCCGCCATTGATCTGATCTACAGATCAATGGCCCATAATTCATCACCCTGATTCCTCTACTTTGACTTTCTGCCTCTGCTCTCCACCATCGTTCTTTGCGTGATCGACGACTCCGATTCAAATTCCTTGCCGCTCTCCTCTGACCTCCTCTAATCAATCTCGACCGTTGGATGATGCCATCCAACGCCATGCTCCCTCCACGTGCCTTCTGAAGCAGTAAGCCTATACATGCAATATTTTATAACATTTGTTCATATTTTGCAGGGTTTAATGGTTTTTCCGCCATGCTGAAGAAAATTTACGAGCTGAGGGTGAATATCCTCCTGCCTTTGATCCATTAAAGAAAATCATTTACAGGGTTTAAACTTTACATTTCATCAGTGTTTCATGAGGCGTTGATGCCATATCACCCCTGCGCAGCCCTGCATACTAGTAAAACACAGTGAGTCAAGCACAGTTAGAGAGTATCAATGCCGAAGACAAAATATATCAGAACGGAAGATTGAAGACAGATATTCGAGGATTGCGGCTAAGATGGTTTATCAAAGGCCTAATCCCTGATTAAAAACACAGTTAAAAGTAAATTCATAAAGGATCATCAGATAGAAAGCCTCCACCGCCACATCTAAGGAAATTTGATTCCTCCTAGCTACCACAGTGCCACCTGTGCCTAAAAGCATTCAAATGCAGGTCGAAGTTATTGATTAGGATCAGACATCTGCCTCACAACCCATCCAGAGAGTAAAATCGACAAACAAACTTAATGACAGAATATCAACAGAGTTACTTTGACATCACACAGAGCCTCAAAGGTCAAAAAGAGCTCCCATCGAGCTTAAATCTTTATGTAAACCATTTAATACAGAAGACACCTATGTAAGCTTCTTCATTGAGCCCCTCAAGGCCGAGAATCCATTTAAGTTTGTATTAATTATCTTTAGAGATCTTTTATCAGATCTCACCTCCTCATTCTTCTATATATACTTCTGTAGAAGATGAGTGAGGGGTTGGTTGATGTAGTTACTGAACATTGAAATGTAATTTAGCTTGCGACTTGTATCTGTAAATAGTGTTTACTAGCCCTTGGAGCTCTGCTGGTGACAGATAGGTTTGGTTGATATGTGTAGATGGTTTCTAAACTAAAGCATTGGACTTAAAGCTATAACTGGTTTGGGGCATCAATACAAGCTAATTTATGGGATCCTAATCTATGTTAACGATAATGTTTTTCTCATTGTAACTTGTCATTTTGTTTCTGTTTTCACTGTGTTTCATCTTCTCTTATAAATAACAACATGCATAGAGTTAGGACCTACTGTATATCAGTACCCTTCTCTGACTTAAAATCTTTATCTGAATGTTTTCTTCCAATCTGTGTTATTTGGGAATGATTCAATTCAGTTTAAGCATAAGAATGCTGGTGTTCCCTCTTCTTATTTCCTTAGCTAAATATTATTCTTGAATGTTATGTTCAGTATTAGTTAAGTAGAGATGAACTAAGGAAGATATGGTATGCCCTGGTCCTAGTTTTATCCCCAAAGACTGTCTGAATTTTTCGCGTGGAATGTGTTAAAAGCTGGCTAGTTTCAAAGTACTTACCAGATCTTAGGCCATTCTGTGTTATCTTTGTGTTTGTCTTGAAAGTAACCAAGTAAAACAGAGCTAGGAGAGGATTTGTGGTCAGCCCGGCCCGCTAGTTTCTACTCCAACGGTTGCCTTCAAGTTTCCCTTCGTTTTTAAAAATGTTTTCCGTTGGAAGTGCATTAAAGGCTAGCTAGTTTAAAGTATCTTTACTGCATCCTAGTTTACTTTTATGTTTTTCTTGAGTCTATGTCAAAGGCTGACTAGTTTAAAAGTACTTATCAGATCCTGGGCTGCTTTTTGTTCTGCATCTGTTTATTTCTCTTTCTTATTGTATCATTTCATTCCATAAATCAAACTTTAAAGAGATGCTTAGACATAGATGACTTGCCCCATGGACCACTCTTGCCTCTTGTTGTTCCAATTAAACCCTATTATGACTCCATAGCCCAATGGAATAAAACCTGCAATTATCTATATTTTTGGCCGAAACTTTCTCTCATTGCTTGCAACTTCTCACCTTTGAAACTCTTTTCACTTAGGACTTTCCACCTCAAACAATAATCATGCTCAACCATCCAAAAACAAACAAAACCCTTGACCTTCATAACTAGCCTAATATCATAAACCCAAACTTCAAAGACAAATCCATCTTTGCACTTATTGGAGAGATCCCTCTCCGGATTCAGGAGGGCTAGATCCTAGAATCCCAAAGTTGGTTGAAATAATGTTGCTTCTCAGATTGACCACAATCTTGCTAATTACGCATTCCCAACAACAGATATGTGGGAGTTTATGAAACACATGAAGCGGGAGGTTTAAAATTATATCGAGGAGGGGTTAAACGAAGTGGGGCCCAATATCTATTAAGTGCGTTAAACTATGTAAAAGTGGGTTTGGTTGTTTTATTTGAATAATGTGAATTTAATCAAGGGGAAGGGGTTTTAGTGGGGGGAAAGGATTTAGAATAAGGGGAAATTGATATTAATCAAGGGAAAGGGATTTTACAAAGGGAAATGACTTCCAAGAGCGGAAAGAGGGTTTTTAGCAAGGGGAATGTGTTTAGAAAGATATTAGTGATAAGAGATAAACCAAATAATGTTTTCCATAGCTTGTGAAAGTATTCTACCTACCCTTTATTTACCCTAACATTTTTTATTTCCCTTATTGGGTGCATTTGATCTTGGTGACCCTTTTATTTTCTTTTGGTAATAAAACTAACTTATTTCTAACCTTATATCCTCCAATGGAGGAGATTAAACTTATGAGCTCATTTTTTTTCTCTACCTAACTATTGATCTGCCAATATTAAATGGTTTGGTCAGATCTTTATTCACTAACTTTCATGACATGAAATTTAAAGACATGAAAGATCAATATTAGACTATCTGATCATCATGAATTGTGGCATTTTGAACAATTTGCACGCAATTTTATTGGCAAAAGTAAAGTAAACTAAGAGAAGTGGCATTTGAATGTGCAACACTTTGAGAATTTTTGTTTCTTTTTGTGGGGTTCGTATTTTATATCTTTTTATATCTTTATTTCTTTTGGTCCTTTGATTATTCTTTTAGGACATACCCTCTTTTCATATTTTAATATAGAAAAGATTTGCAGAAAGAAAAGGTATGTACAATATTACAAAACGTAACATAGTCAATTCAAAATTATGATCCCTATTATTATAGGACCCTAACACCCGGGATACAACACTAGTAAACAATGACAGCTACTACGTTTAACGATGTCGAAACACGTCTCTAGCCTAGACCTCTAAATGTTTGTGTTAATGTTACAAATTCTCCTTAGGTTGATTTAATAAATTTTAATGTTTATTTTTCAGTTAAGTTTCACTTTAGGGCTCACTGTGAGTTTCACCCGAATTCCCTAAAATGCAAGCTAACATGAAGAAATGAAAACTTTCACTTTCAATGAAAATCTATCTAAAGGGGGGAGAGACAAAGAGTGTGCAACATATAAAATGAAAAAAACAATATGTTAAGTGCAATTCCCTTTTAATGCAATTGGTCCAATGTTGATGCACACACAAAACCCTATATGTCAATGCAAAAATTGTTTTCTTTTCAATTTCACTTAATTTTCAAATATGATGAAAACTAATTTGCATGCCTAATCACCGATAAAACCAAACTTTCAAAATGATGACTAAAACACCAATTCATTCAAACACTCAATTATCAAATAAATCCATTTGCTAATGACCTAATGATATGAACACGAAATATAAAAAAATCCTTATCAAAGGCACTCAAAACCAAAGGAAAACAAAATGGAGGCTTATAAGAGACCACATGAAACTCAAAGACTCAAGAAAGAGCAGCAGGAACAAAGTTGGACAGAGATAAAATCAAACAAAATGAAATTTGTGCATGAAAAGGGGCCAATGCAAGTGCTGGGGGGCATTAGTGATGTTAAACACAAGCATAGAGAAGGCTCAGGAGCATTGCAATGCTTTGTCTCTAGACCAAAGGGAGTGTTGATAAGGGGATGAAAGGTTCTGACACAAAAATTTACAATTGAAACGCAATGAAAGGGTATTCCTAGGTATTTTCTTGACTGAATAAGGTAGTGAGGGTTTGAAGAAGAGGCAGAACAAGCACTAACGACAAGTAACCCACTAAGGGAACACATTGTTCCCTAGCGGAGTCGCCAATTTGTTATGCATAATCTACGACTGCAGAGAAAAGTATCTTCCCTAGACTTGATGGCCTAGTCTAGAAAAATAGAAAGCAAATAAATTGATGTTTTCCTTAAATTAAATAGACAATGGGATGAATCCTACCTAGAATCTGTCGTAAGCTTCGCTCCTATTTTTTCTGGTATGCTCCAATCCTAGCTCTGATTTCTATAATTAGAACCTGCACAATCAAACAGCACAAGACAAAGATATATGACATCTATGTAGCATCATCTAATCACTCTATTCAATGGATTGACATGGCATTAAAATAAATGAAATCTTAACATCATATATAGGAAAACAACGAATTATTTCTATTAATACAAATGGAGAGAGTTACAACCAAATTTAGAATTTGATCTTGTAGAAGAGCTCCTGCAAGTTGACTTGTCCTTCCTTGCCACAAAGTGTACCTATATGTCAACCTAATGCATGGAATAATGACTCTCACAACAACAACATGAGGGTAGAATCTATCTCCAAAAGACAACCCCTAGCTTGTGGATGGCCACAAATATATATAAGAGGATTGTAAGTTAAGAGTTCTTATCCATTTACCAATCTAGGATTCAGATCCAATTTTGATGGCAAGATGTGCTCAAGGGATAATGGGTGAAATATCAAAGTTATAATAGGATAGGATTCAAGACTTTCATGCAAGTTAAATAGTTATAACAACTCTTGGAAGCTTTTGGAAGAGGAAGCTTTCATATTCTTTTTATTTTTCCCAAATTTCTAGAATCAACACACCCCCTAGCAAGCTGGGCCAACCTGTCGGTGATAAACGGAGGTCTACATAGAGAAAATATGTTGGTGAATGCTAGTATCTAAAGTTCCAGGGTGCATTGGACCTAAAAATCGCTGAAATTAAGCAGTTTCAGGCATAAATTTCGGGTTTTGAGAGAGTCATGCTTAGGGATTTTTGTAGGAAGGATGAAAAAGTGTTCAAAGGATTTGAATGATCCTGTTGGAAGGCCTATTTACTAGATGCGAAAAAATTTCCTATAACAAGATGACATGGAGGTCGTGTATTGCCTAGAAGAGGAACCATTTCCCATAAGTGGGCCTATCATAGTGTTATAATGTTTAAAATAGGCCAACATGGATGGTAATTTCAATGACAGACGATGGGAAATTTCACCTCTTAAATTTTGTTTCTTGAAGGATGCCTCACACATTGTTGAATAGTGAACCAGGATGGCTCTGCACCAAGCTATTGTGGCAAGAATGAGGACCAGTTAGAAGCACTATCAACACAATGGTGTGGCCCATCTAGGACATGTGTTAGTGAGGGAGAAGGTCTCTTGGGCAAGACCTAGGTTCAGGATGGAGGCCAACAAGGTTTTCCGCAGTAGTCTAACACAACACCGGCATTTTCACCCTGCTCTGAGGAGCAGAGAGTCTCACCTGAGGCGTGTCGTGACCATACTAAGGTTAGGATCAGATCAGGTATCGATCAAGCATAACAGATGCATAAAATAGACAAAACTAAGTACTCTGAATAAGTGTAAATACTCACAGATGAAAATACTTATGAACATATTCAGAATGATAACCAAAATTTTAAAATAACCCGCACATTCAACTAAACCAGAACATAACACAGAACTCAAAATAGCAACCTTAGATCATGACATATTGCATTAACAACAAAATACCATTACAATGTGCTCCTTAGAGCGATCATGGCAGAATTGATTACAACAGTGTCACATAAGACAAAACATAATGAACAGAGAGAGAGAGAGAGAGAACAGAATGAACAGCACAAACATAGCTCTCCTACGGCTCCTATTCTCTGATCCCTACTATGCCAACCTTCTTTCTCCGCTGGTCAGCTACCTATTTTTTCTGTTGCCAACGCGAATGAAAGTTCTTCCTTTCTTTCCTCTTGGTTTTTTGATGCTTCTCCCTGATCATCGAGAGTTCCACTTCTTGTCTTATGTTGCTTCCTTCTGCCATCTATGCTTGCTTCAGCAACAGCCGCGCCACCTGCTCTTCAGTTCTTCGCAACCGTGAAAGTTCTCTATCTACCATGGTTGTGTTCTACCACCTGTTATCTGCAACTCAAAACTATTTAATTTCAAAACAAGGGCCCCAACAGGCCCTGACCACATCCTATTGACTTGTCCCGAGTCAATTGTTTCTTGTTGCCTCGGTCTACATCGGTTCGCTTGCCTCCGTGGCCAATTCTGTCTTCTCCCTTTCTTCTGCTTGTCCAAACAAGGGCCCCAACTCGGGGACCTTTGTTAGTGTTGATGCTTTGAGCTCTCGGAAGCTAGCAATGGCCTGTTGTCATCCTGCATGAGAAGGTCTATTTCTGTTGTGACTTGGGCGACCTCTTTCTCCCCTGAGATGGCCGGTAGGCTACCAAAGATGTTATTGATCTGAATGCTGGCCTCAGCGACCATTTGGTGAATTTCTTGGGCAATAGTTTTCATAGGCTACCTTAGTTCCTGGAGGGCTTGTTTGGTTGTTGTTGAATGCTCCTCAATTTGTTGTATCTGGACTTCCAGCTCCTCTCCTTGAGTGTACAATTGGTCAGGTCCGTCAGGGTCTGTGGCTTTCTGAATCTCTTTCAATATCTGCTATAGTTGTGCTGAAACTGCCTGTGATTTCAATGTGAGCGAGGTTGAACATTCATGTAGACCCTTGAGTAGGTCATACGCTTCCTTTGCCATAGTAATTTCTAGATTTTCCCGCATCCCGACTACTTAGCTCTACTTTATACTATCTTCTTCGTGTAAACGATCAAGTGGTCCGGTAATACAGCCCGGTATCCAATGCCGCATTCAGCTCAATTTAACTTCTTGGTCGTAGGTTCGAACAAAGCCACTCGGATGTGAATGGACCATCCGACTATGTCACTATCTGATATGTCATCTGGTATCTGAGTGTTGTGGGCCATTACCATGGGCCAAATATCCCAGAAAACCTTTGTCATCATATCGAGTTGGCCCTACAAGGCAGTCTTCTCTATCTTCAGTCATTCGTGCTCTTTAGTAAGCGTGATGATTTGTACCTGTTGCTGCTCGAATCTCTGCTGAATTTTTGTGTGAAGCCCTTCGGCCTGTTGTGCTTCCCGCTGAATGAAATTGTACAACTGTGACGTTCCCCGGGTCTGCATGCTTTCAGCTCCGGAGATATCTTGATTTGGATGTCGCTCTTGGAGTGGCTGACTGCTTACAATGGACTTTGCTAAGTGCTCCTGCGGCGGTTTTGGTTGTGGCAGTGGATTACTAGGGTTTCCCTTGTTTAGAGTGGGCTGCATTTGTTGAAATATCAAATTGGCTTGTTGAAACGGGTTTAGCTCGGTAGGCGAGGGTGTTGTATCTGCAGTAAAGGATCCCCCTCGACTTAAAATTTCTTGGAAAGTAACCTCAGGTACCACTGTTGTATCGGAGTTAACTTCTGCCTCGGTGTCCTTGTTTGTTTTACTTTTTACTCTGACTGGGTCAGATTTGGTGGCTGATGTGGAGGGTGTGTGAGTTGGATGGTATTTAGAGGTGAATGAGGTGTGGGTCGATGAGTGGTGAGTGCGAGGTGGAGAAACACGGACATTTAGAAAAGAATATCAGGCAATCAAATAGTAGGAAAACTTGACCGCTGGCTTGTTGAACAAGTCTATCTTGGCTCCTTTTCCCCCTCTCTTGGTGTCGTACTTCCTGTAGTAGTCACCATCTCCAGCTTTCTTCACTCTCTTGGACACATTTTGAAATGCCATGGAGACATCTCTCCCTTCCTGTGATAGCCCGGTTAATTTGTGAATGCCTTCCACATGAATTGGTATTTATCTTCCCAAAAATAGTGACCCATTGTGGATTCTGCTCAACAGAAAATTTATGCATTGCATCGCAGCCCCTATAACGCTGAATACTAGGAGATTTCTTAGGTTCAGTATAGTGGATTGTTGAATACCTCTGAACTCTGGAAGTACTCTTGCTGCTTCTTGTCCTGCTTTTGTGGCATAATTCTCCATGTAGACCTATTTCTTCATCACTGGATATTGGAAGGAGTTTGTTAGGTCAGTATCAATCAGCGACGTGCTATCATATTTGCCTACCAGGGACTCCATCTTCTGAATTCTTTCATCGAGCTCTTGCTCAACAACTTTTGGCGCTACTTTGGTCATTTTAGCTCTTCTCTGGTACACTTGCAGAGCGATTCCTTCTCTTTCCTTATGATTTCCTGCTTCTAGATACCTCCTCTGCTCTTCTTCTGGTGTTGTTTCGCTTGCTACCTTTTTTGTTTCTGGTTCTAACTCGGACTTCTCTAGCATTCTCGCGCTTTCTTCAATGCAAGTTATGTAAGTAACAAGCACGCATGAGGTTGATAAGACCCCATAACTAATTAATTTTCCCTGCCTTCCCCCCCGGCTATAATCGTGTGATTAGTTACCAGGTTGAGGTGGGTTCTGACAAAGCTGACTGTGGCTTCGGGATTTGGGCAGACGTGATGGGTGATGATTATGGCTTATTATGGAAAATTTATTGTGGTATGGACGATGCTAATTATGGAAATTATTTCTCAAATCTCGGTAATCCTACGGACTGACATGGGTACTATGAGTAATGATGATGGAATGATGTTCGACACACTTTTTCTTATGACGTGGATGACACGCTGGACACTACCCTCCCCTCGACCAAAATCAGTGGCGTTGCGGTCTCCACATCGCAACTTGAATTTTTCCCGTGCTCTAAAACTTCTTTATTTGAATCCTATCTAAGCTCTTCTTGGATGCGAGAGAGTTATTGACTCTATCTAATCTAATCTACCCTATTGACTCCTCTCGGTTGCAAGAGTTATTGAAAATGAAATGTAGAACTTACTCGTGATAGGGTTTTAGGCATGCGCCATTCACCCATCCTGGTAAAACATGGCCTTCCAGTTGTGCTAACCGAACTGCTCCTGAATCCTTGATTTCTATTACGTGATATGGTCCTAGCCAATGCATTTGTAGTTTCCCTAGGAACTTCTGGTACTTACTATCATAAAGTAAAACTTTTCCGCCGACCCTGAAAGTCTTGCACTTGATCTGGCGGTCATGCCAAGCTTTTTGTCTCTCTTTCTGGACAGTTTGGTGGAATTCTACTAAAAAATTGTCTTCTTCGAGCTCTTGTAGTTCCTGTAACCGCTCCTTCAACAAGTATTCTTCTGATAGTTGGAGTGATGTTGCGATTAGAAGGTTGGGTATGAAAAACTCGGTTGGCACTACTGCTTCTCTCACGTACACCAGCTGGAATGGTGTCTGGTTGTTTAGTCTCTTGATAGTTGTTTTGTACGCCCACAATTCTGTTGGTATATGTTTGTCCCAGTCATCTCGTTGAGCATTTAAAATCTTCGTTAAGCCCTTCTCTAGGATCTTATTGAATTCTTCTGTTGTACCATTGGCTTGTGGGTGGTAAGGACTGCCTTTATGATGTTGTACCATGAATTTTTCCAGCAAGGACTTAATGGTTGCGTTGATGAAGTGTATACCTTGATTGCTTGTCAAAATTTTCAGGCAACCAAACCTACTGATGATATTTTCGAATATGAATCGAGCTACTATTTCGGCTGTGCAATTATTCACCGGCATCACCTCTGCCCACCTTGTCAAATATTTTGTTGTCGTTATGATGTACCTGGCCTACGAGTGTCTTGTGACTGGTGCAATTGGTCCTATAAAACCAACTGCCCATTTCTCAAATGGTTGCAGTGCCTTTATCGGGTGAAGTGGGAGCTCATCTCTGTGGGATGGATGTCCCGTCCTTTGACATACATCACATTTTTTTACAAATTCTTTACTTTCCATATGTACCATCAGCCACCATAAACCTGCTTGCAGTAGTTTCCTCGCTGTCGGTTTTTCTCCGACATGTCCTCCCACAACACCACAATGGCATTCCCACAGTACAGCTTCCCTCTCATGGTTCAGGACACATCTTTGTAAAATTTGGTCTAGCCCCATATTATACAGGTGTCCTGCTAAGTTGATACTCTGCTGCTCGGACTACTAGATGTTTTTTCTGGACTGTCGTATATTCTTTTGGGCACTGTCCTATTGTCGGGTAGGTTGCTATCTGGTCTAAGTATTATGGGATGGCTTCTACTCTAAAAAGATCATCATCCGATAACTGATCATCCAGAGACCCTCCATTTTCTCCATTTTCTAGCCTTGACAGGTTGTCAGGCCCCACATTCAGTCTCCTGGGTTTTACTATCACCTCAAAGGTGAACTCCTGAAAGAGTAGGAGCCATCTGCAGATTCTTCCTTTATAAAATTAGTTTTTTTTTACTAGGTACTTTAAAGTTGAATGGTTCGTGAAAAATCTTAAACATACCTCCTAAGAGGGTAGTGGCGGAACTTCTGAAGGGAATACACCATTTCTAATGCTTCCGTTGTAGTGTAGTATTTCGATGTGGATAATTTTGACTTGCAAAGTATACGTGGTGATCAACCGAAGTGTCCCCCGAAGCTGGAGCCATAACCGCCCTGGCAAGTGATGTTGGACGCATTAACTGACATGAAATTGATCATCCTTATCCGGTGAACCAATCATTTGGTGCATTCTGTTAATTTTTCTCAAAGTATCTGTGGTTGTCGTGCAACCTCTATCCTTTGAACCTGCCGATTTCTCGCAATGCCTTCTCCAATGGGACTATTATCTTCGCGTAGTTGTGGATGAATCGCCTATAGTAACCGTTGACTCAGAAATGTCATATTTTTATCCACATTTTCCTTCACTATTCCTTACATTTCATCATTCCATTAACCTTTCATTACATCATTTTCATAAATATATTTGGGTTTCACCTTCTTATTTTCCATTTTATTCATTTTTGTATTATAAGTGAATTTATGATTAAATATTAGAAAATATACATATTTATATATATATATATATCTCAAGAATATGTGATCTTTGTAATGTGTAGGAAATATGTGAAGGATTAATTCCAAGATACGTCTCAAATATCTCCTCCACCATATTAAGGAGATAATTATTCAAGCCTATTCCTAAGGAGAAGATCATGGAGGATTTGGTTGGGATATCTTATCCAAGATATGTGAGAGATGTGTGGAGGATTCAAAGGGATAATATCTTGTAATAATGGGAAATTAGTTGAGAGTGCTTGAGAGAATATTGGATATGTAATTATGAGATGGTTATCTTCCTCATGTATATAAGAGAGTGCTCTCTCTTCATTTTGGGAATGGAATAGAAAGGGGGAGAATAGAGAGATAGAGTTTTTGAGTTTTTGAGTTCATGATTTGTAATTTGATTCTTGTAATATAATTGGAGATAGCTTTATTGTTGTGAGCTCACATATGTTGTTTGTCATTCAATTCTTCACATGTTGTATTGCTTTTCCTTTATGCAATTTCCTGCTTTCCTAGTTAGTGTTTCAATGCCTTCCTAGATTAATTTGATTCCAGTAATTTAGATTAAAATAGTTCCACTTCAGTCCTGCATATATAGTGCATGTGCCTCGTAAGCCTACGAACCTCGGATTGACAAATTAAATAGTTGGGAAAGTACTACAACAGAATTAAATGAACATATTTCACCCAACAAGAATCCGTGTGGCCTAGTAGTGACCTCAACTACTTCACATTTTCTCGTAACCTCCATGTTAATTATCACCGCTACCCTTTGTTGGATCCATGCAAACTCCTTGGTTACATACAACGTGTCCTAGCAGTGTTCCAAAAGGCACTGCAAAGATGCACTTCTTGAGGTTTAACGAAATTTGGAGTTGCCTACACCTATCAAACATTATTCCTAATAATTTTGCATGGTTTTTTAATAGGTTGTAGACCATCCAGTCATCCATATAGACTTCCAGGAATTTGTGGATGTAGTTGTGGAATGCTGCTATCACAATGCGTGAAAATATTGTTGGCGCTTTTTTCAATCTGAATGGCATCACATGATATGCGAAGGAGCCCCATTCGGTGGTGAAAGTTGTCTTTTTCTTATCTTCTTCGGCTATCCTTACCTGATGGTACCCTGAGAATCCATCTGTAAAGGAATACACCTCATTCCCCGCAACATTGTCGAGGACTTCGTCACTGAACGGAATAGGGAATGGATCATGTATACAAGCGTTATTCAAGCTCCTATAGTCAACATAGACTCGAATTTCAGACTTATGCTTTTTTATTTGTATGACTATGGGACTTACCCATTCTGCTTCTTCCACTGGGAATATTAACCCTGCCTTTAGCATCTTTTCAATCTCTACCTTAACTTTTTCTTTCACCCTTGGATTTAACCGATAGGGCCTGTGCTTGATTGGTCTTGCCTCGAGCTTCAAGATTATACGCATCTCCCCCATGTCTCCTTTTATTCCCTTCAACTCCGCTACTAATGATGGGAACAAGTCTTCATATTCCTGTAGCAGACTGAATATCTCCGTAGTCGTCTCGGCATCCCAATAATCAACGATTAATGGAAGTTTGGGCTTCTCCTCTGTCCCAATATTCATTTTCTTGGTCTTTAGTGGTAGCAGATGAATTCCTTCTGTCATCGCGTATTCTTTGATATCTCGCTCCCCCTCCTTTTCTTAGAAATACAAGTGTCTGAGACCTTCTAGATCATCATCATCCATCTCGTTGTTTATCTTTTTACATGCTACCGACTGTCTTATGCTTTGGTTTGGGAGAAGTTGCTTGTCCTCCTCCTGAATATCTGGGAAGAATAGTACCTTCTTAATAGCCTACAATTCTTGTGTGACTGAATCTGTTTTTCCTTCAAACAAGAATCATTGTGTAAATTTCTCCGCAACAACTCGCCAAGTACCAGTTCCCCTCTTCCTCTCTTCAGTTAGGTACCAAGCTTGTGGAATCAAATCTAGTGAATGTATAAACTTGTGTACCCACATCTCTTCCGGGTATCCTGCAGTTTTCCATTTACCCTCACATTCCTTCATATGTTCTCTAGGGTCTGAGTCCCCTTGGTATTTTTCATTGAAGTGTGGTCCTTCTTCTTCCTTGAACCTGGCTTTCAATGCTGCCGCAACTTTGTCCCATCGCGATAGTGAGTTGTGGTGGTTACTCCACCATCTTGCAGATGTGGATTGTAAAGCCATGTCCATGAGTGGGACCCTATGGTACTCTGGTACTTTATCTTCTATTTTGGTAATGAAAGTATTTACAGTGTTCATATCATACAAAGTTTGGTAATCTCTTACCTCAGTCCCAATCCAATTGATTCTTCCAATGTTGGCACATCTTCTTGTATTGGCCTCATATCCCCCTTACTGCCAATCATCCCAGGCTATCTCTGAGCCTAAGTCTGACCTTTGAATGCTTCTCCAACTCACAGATCTCCCCACTGTTGGGTTGATGTAATCTTCCCTTTTTCTTACAGTTATTTGATAAGGATGGTCAAGAAGCTGAGCATCTTCTCTGTTGTCAACAGACTCGATGTATTAGGGACCTTGATACAGGTCAAGTGGCTGAGTGAATCTAACCTCTCCATCCTCAAATATCATCATTTCCTTATTTAAATCTATTACTGCGTAATTTTCAAAAGTCCAATCAATCCCTAGTAATGCTGGATAGGGATCTTTGTCCCCCATAATGTCAATGACCTCAAAGTCTGTGTATGTCTTTACTCCCGTAAAATCAACTTCGACCTCCTCCAGTCTGCCTATGGGCACCATGTAGTACTGGTTCACCATACGGAGTTGAATTAGTGAGTATGTTAACCTTGGCCTTCCCAATGCTTCCCATGTCTTTCTTGGCAAAATATTGACATCAGACCCTAGGTCAAGCATTGTGTCCTTAATTTGGAATCTCGCAACTTGAGTATTCACCCGAAACTCTTTTCATGTCCTTCCCTTATTTCTTTTCACCCTTCGTATGTATTTTTGTGTTGCGTCGGTTGACTCCCCTAGTCCTGTGGCCTCCTGCACTACTCTTTCCAGATTTTGCTTTAACGGTTCTAACATTGGCGCGTTGTTAACAATTTTTAGAAATAAATGAAACCATGCTTCAATTGTAGAACTTGAACTAGCTTGGTTCTCGTTATCTTCCTTGGTATATGGAAATTCAATGCCTTTGCTTCCCCCAAGCTGGGCAATTTTTTCCACTGCCTCTTTAAATAATTGCTTCTGTCTTTCTAGTCTGAACATTGGCTTTGGAGATGCTGGCCTTATCAATTTTATTGGGCCCATCATTTGTGCATCCTCACCGGTTCTTTTTCCTCCTCGTGTCACTATGGCCACATTTTGCATAGCTTGAGCCTCTATTATTCTTGGCTCTGCGTTTTCCAGATTTGTTCCTCTTTTTTGGCTCTTTCTTCCCATCTTTTAATGAGCTCTGGGTAGTCTTCTATTGCGTGCATGTTAACTCTGCACTGAGAGCACCAGGGTATCCTAGGAAGTGGACATTCCCTAGCCATGTGACCTTCTTGGTCACAGTTGTAACATCATACTGGCCCTCTCCCTCCAGCTTGGCCTCCTCGCATGCCTCCCCCCCGTCCTTTGGGAGCCTCATTCACTCTATATGAAGGCCTATCCAATCATTCCGCGAATGCATCCAGAGCCCTAAACTGCTCTGTGTTGTGTGTCGTAGAAGAAAAAAACTCATAGTATATGTTGTTCGGAATGTTGGAGTATTTATGTAAGATTGGGCATAGGTGGGGTGGATGACCCATGCTTTTGCATATCTCACAATATTCAGTTGCGGCTAGATTTTGTTGCATGAGGAAACCTATGTATTGGTGTTGTAGCGGATATATTCCCTAGGTTTTTATCTGCGCAACTCCTCCTATTGGTGGATTTCCCTATGCCCCTGTTGCTGATGTTCCCACATTCTGACCCCGCAACCTAGGAAATTCGATTACCATGTGTCCCTCCATTAAACAGTGCGTACACCATACATTTGGCCTTGCCGGTTGCATTGGTTGAATTTCCTTCAATTTCTCTATCAGACTAGCTATTTGATGTTGTAACCCTAATATGGAAGGGTCCTGAGCTGATGCTCCTCCTTTAAATTCTTGCGGATATCCTGTCATGGCCTCTATCTTCATAGCTTGCTCCAATGGGTCTTGTAACATCTCGATCTTCTATTGTGTTAATGGAGTTCTTTTTAAAGGAAGAAGGGACTTGATGAACCAATCTCTTTGATGGTTTGGATCGATTGTATAGCTAAGTTTTCCAATCGCATCCTTGAATACCCTCATTAGATCCCATGCAATTTCCCCTTCTCGCTACTTGATCTCCCACATCTCTGACAAACCCTGCTGATCTGTTTGGGGCAGTTTGAATTCCTTAACGAAATCTCTCTTTACGTCAGCTATCGCTAGGTTCTGATGAGCCTCAGACCATTTTATAAACCAGCATAGAGCTCTCTCCCTGAGAGTAGTTTGAAATTCTATCAACTTACTTGCCTCTGGTGTCTACCGAGCCCTCCATATGGCCTTGCAGAGGTACCAATGTTGTTCCACATCATCATTACCCCTCCTAGAGAACTCTGGGTACCGGGTAAATGATCTCGCCATGCTTCCTTGTGTGGGGGTTACTAGAACAAAACCCCTGACTCCCGGTTGTGAAATGGTATTACTAGCACTGTTGCTAGTGTGTATTACTATTATGGACTGAACACTATTCAACTTACTCAATTCTCGTAACTTAACAAATATTTCACGTAGTGGTTGCTAAAGTACCAGGGGAAGGTCGGGACTAGAGTTAATTGAACCTTGGGGAATATAGTTACCTAGGATTATGGGTGTCGGCCCCTCTCGGAATAGCTGCTCCATCGCAACATGCAACTCTACATTGGACGTCTCCTCAGGGCGCGCGTCATCTCCGTCATACTCCTTTCCCTTCTCTGCTTAGGCTGGGCTCCTATACACTTGTCGCACTTCCTTGATGGTCCCCCCTATATCTTAGGAACATGTATGATATTCCATCTCCTTCTTCATCTGAGGCGCCTTCTTCTTGTCTTTTCTATTCCTTTCTTGTCTTTCCAACTCTTTCATCACCCTTTCTCGCCACTTCTCAGCGAGTTGCACCCTTCGATGTGCTCGTCGTTCCCTCAACCTACTAGAGGTCTCGACATCCTTATCCCTATTCCCCTTTTCAACGTACTTGTAGCATATTTCCCTCATCTCCTTCCCCCAGTACTGGAGGACTAGGTCTCCATCTCAGACTTTTAGAACTCCATTAATCCTTCGTCTACCATCAAAGTCTTGATCCACAGGGGGATCTCCTTCAATAGCTCTATGCACAGCCCTGATCTGAATATGCTTTTGAAAAATACTGGTAACATTCAGCTGCAAACTCCACGATGTATCCTCCAAGGTAGATTGCACCCAGAAATCTACAACTTGCGTCAAATCAGTATCTAACTGATGGAGCGCTACTAGATCTATGTGTAACCACTTGCGACAGACCTTCCGCAAGCTTCTTTGGACTATCTTGGCCTGTAGTCTCCGCAACCAGTTGTAGAGCTCCTCTGGAAACTTTTCCCAAAATATCTCGTAAATATCACTGGCAGATTCAGAGAATAGAACCTGATTCTTAACAGCTTTCTCCCTTTGCTGTCTCAACTCTGCTTGTTGAGCGATGAAATGATCTAGGTGATTATCCCACCAGTTTCGTATTTCTTTTTCGAAGATCCATGATACCATGATCTAACTCCAAAATGGCATTTCAGGTCCCGGTAACGAAAGCATTTGTTGGTGAGGGAGAAGGTCCCTTGGGCAAGACCCAAGTTTAGGATGGAGGCCAACAAGGTTTTCCGCAGTAGTCTAGCACAACGCCAGCATTTTCACCCTGCTCCGAGGAGTAGAGAGTCTCACCCGAGGCATACCGTGACCTTAATAAGGTTTGGATCAGCTCAGGTATCAATCAAGCATAACATATGAATACACTAGACAGAACTAAGCACTCTGAATAAGTGTAAATACTCACAAATGACAATACTTATGAACATATTTAGAATGATAACCCAAAATTTTGAAATAACCCGCACATTCAACTAAACTAGAACATAACACAGTACTCATAACAACAACCTCAGAGCATGATGTATTGCATTAACAACAAAAGACAATTACAATTCTCCTTAGATTGATCCTAGCAGAACTGATTACAATAGTGTCGCATAAGGATGTAGCGAATGAATATAGAGAGAGAGAGAGAGAGAACAAAATGAACAAGATGAAGAGAGATCTCCTACGCTTCCTATTCTTTCGATCCCTACCGTGTAGAGGATATTCTTTTCTGGGCGGAGGGTGCTTCCCAAAGGCACCAAAATTATGTAACACCTTCAGCCATGTTAAGGTGACTCATGCATCGGGAATGCCACTTGCCACACCTGGATCTAATAAAGACAAGAGGTGCACTGTGCTAGCACCACATGTGGGATTTTCACCCCCCTCCTCAAGTGCAGATTTCAGTTTGCATATATGTAGTCCTGCTTCCATACTTGGATGATATAGTTGTATTTTTTATGGGATTGTATGGATAGAAGGTGGGAAAATTGTATGTACCACATGGCTTGGAAATTCTACCTATACTCCATGATACATGTTTTAGATGTAGCATTGCTTCCACCCTGTTTATTCTTGTTGAGTTTTTCACTCCTGAAGGGATGGATTATGCACATATTATGTTGGCCTTGGAGGAACAATTCATGATGTATTGGCTTGTTGAGCACTTGGCCTATGATGAGGGCTTGATCCTTGATGATGCCATCAATGGAGGAGGAGAAGAACTACAACTCTTACCCTATCAGTTGCTTGAGGAAAAGCAACATTTTGGAGGGGAGGACTGTAATATTCCTACTTAGCCTAAGCTAAGAGGAATATTTGATTTTTGTTTTACTTTCTGTTGCATGAATAAATGAATAAAGGAGGACATGTAAAACTCCTGAAAAGACTGAATAAACCAATGCCCATGTGAACAAATATAAATTAGGTCCATATAAATAAATCACTTGCAGGTGTGAAAGGGGTTGAGCTGTGAGATTGGGTCAACTTTGACCAAATATATAGCGCTGTCTAGGTTCAATGTATCTCCTAAAGGGACAATGCAGTTCTAGAAGGAGGCTCCTCATGTGAAAGGAGCTAACTCATCAAGGTGATTTAGGGTTTGCAAAGGCTTTCATATTATAAAAAGAAGGGAAGGGTAGCAAGATAAGGTTTTTGATTGATTATATTTATGAGTATCTTGTCTTCTTAGACAAATACTATTCTATGTTGTTTAGTAGATAATTATGTTGCTTAGCACTTGGAGATCCTATGCAGGGATTTCACCTCTTCCTTTGAGGATTCTTGGAGGAGTGTTTGCTGATTTGATCCACTATTAGGCTTGAGGCCAAGCTCTACTTCCAATTGCAGCACTGATCTAGTGAGGGTTTTGCTGCTTTTGTAAGCTGCAACAAGTGGGATTCTAGATCTGTAGAGATCTAGCTTGTTTTGGGAGCCTCTTCTCATGGAGTGTGTCTTTTAACCTCCAGGAAGAGTGCCTCTCCTATTTTCACTTCAAATCTATAACTTGGCAGTGGGCCATCTATGTCAATTGAGCTACAACACTATTTCCATTAAGGAAATGCATTTATTTTGATATGAGATTCTTCATGGTGTTTTGATCACAGTTTTGATGAGAAATCTCTGGTGCTGGGCTTTGCCTTCCACTTTGGTGATCCATGGATTATCTTGTTGATCCATGTTATGTTTAGATTTGATCTATTGTCATGTAATGTTATATTCAGAAATTACTACAGTATTTTATAGATCTGCAACTTGAAATTCAGATCTACTCTTTGTTATGCATGATTTTGTCAAAACCCCAAGGGGATCTTGTAAACAAGACTATGTAGTTTCCAGATCTAAAATAGATCTGATGTTTTGTCCACAGATATGTCCTAGATCTGAGTTGTAATATGCAGTTGCTACAGCTCCTTTGAATAAATATTTTGAGCCATTTCTGCAGATATATGTGTGTTGTAGCTCTCTTTTTTGTGGATTTCTTGCTTTACTGCCTCATGTATTCTACTGTATACTGAAAGAGTTTCATTATAATTCTGATTTTATACTATAAATTCATAAGTTAATCATATTTGATTCTCTCCTACTCATACTATCCAAGAATACATTATTTCTGAAGCAGTTTGTTGTGCATAGCTACATCCCTCTTGTAGGGTGTTTTTCAGCTAGACTAGGTTGGGGGAGATCTATTTGTTAGATTTGTTTTTGCTCCTCAGGATCTAGACTCCAGATCTCGGCTTTTGATCTAAGGGATCCAAGGGATTTAAACTCATTTCGTACATCAACTTCAGAGTGCGTTATTTCAAATAGGTCGCTGATCATATTCCGTATCTAGAATATTACAAT